>CM075444.1:8947132-9076657 GCA_037832335.1 Carallia pectinifolia
TCCCCCTCAAGTTGAAGCATAGATATCAATCATGCCCAACTTGTTACAAAAAAATTTAATCCAAACACCATTGAGCACTTTGGTATGAATATCTGCCAATTGATCTCTGATCTTCGCATTTGACAAAGAAATTGTGCCATCTTTCAACCTTTCACGTTTTGTATGACAATCTATTTCAATATACTTAGTCCTCTCATGATAGACTGGATTGCTCACAATGTGAATAAAAGACTTACTATCACACTACAAGCGAGCTGGACCTGTCTGCGCAAAACCAAGTTCCTTGAGTAAATTTTGTAACCACACAACTTCACAAGTGGCAAGGGCCATTGCCCTATATTCTGCCTCAGCACTAAATCTAGCTGCCACACTTTGCTTCTTGCTTTTCCATGACACTAGATTATCTTTAACAAAAATACAATATCTAGTAGTTGATCTTCTGTCTATAAGACAACTAGCCCAATCAGCGTCTGAGAATGCCTCAACAGAAGAATGCTCATGATTATGATAGAGAAGTCCCTTACCATGTGCTTTCTTCAAATACCAGAGTATACGAACAACAGCTTCTCAATGAGTTATTCTAAAAGCAGCCATAAATTGACTTACTATCCCAACTGCAAAAGAAAGGTCTGGTCGTGTAAGAGTCAAATAAATTAACTTTCCAACTAGTCTCCAGTATCGTTCCGGATCAGCCAATAGCTTCCCCTAGTCAGGTAGTAACTTCACTCCTGAATTCATAAGAGACTCACTTGGCTTAGAGTAAACCATTTTTGTTTTCTTCAACAAATCAAGTGTATACTTGCGTTGAGATATGTAAATATCACGCTTGCTCCTAGCAACTTTAATGCCCAAAAAATAATTCAATTTTTCCAAGTCCTTAGTTTGAAACTTGGACTAGATTCAACTCTACAATACCAATAGTATCACTCCCAGTGATGACAATGTCATCAACATAAACCACAAGAAGAATACAACCTATAAAAGATTGTCGATAAAAAACAAAGTGATCACCCCTAGCTCGTGCCATGCCAAACTCAACCACAACTTTGCTAAAGCGACCAAACCAAGCCCTTGGAAACTGCTTAAGACCATACAAAGATTTCTTTGGCTTGCAAACTTTACCTAACTCCCCCTGAGCAACAAAACCAAAAGGTTGCTCCATATAGACCTCCTCCTCTAAATCACCATGGAGAAAGGCATTTTTAACATCTAACTGATGCAAAGGCCATGCATGAGTAGCAGCAAGAGCCAAAAGTAGTCGAGCATAAGTCATTTTGGAGAGAACGTCTCAATGTAATCAATGCCATAAGTCTGAGCATAGCCTTTAGCAACCAGTCATGCTTTTAGGCGAGCAAGGGAGCCATCGGGATTCATCTTGGGTACATATACCCATTTATAACCAATTGCCTTTTTGTCATCTGGCAATGACACAAGATCCCATGTGTGGTCTTGCTCCGAGGCATGCATTTGTTCTTCCATAGCGCCCCGCCAACCTGGGTAAAAAAGAGCCTCAACAATAAATGTAGGAACAGTTAGAGTATTAAGAGTCATCAATAAGGCTTGAAAAGAAGCAGACATGCCTTTATAGGAAATAACTTTCTGAGTACAAGTACGAATACCTTTTCGTATAGTATTAGACTGATTAAGCTTAGTAGAGGAGGAAAAGGGAACAGGATCTTCTGACTACAAGGAGGTAAATGCCCAACTTTATCTACCTGTGGATGACCAAAAACAGAACGAGGACCACGAGAATATTGTTGACCCCAAAAAGATCAGTACTTGGCGAATTAGACACCATAGGATTAAAAGATTGAAAGGATCGATATACTAAAAAATCATCATCATGAGTAATAGAATGAGAGAAGTACAATTGGTGATGGAGAAAAATATGGAGAAGACTTATGAAAAGTAACATCATATGAGGTGAGAAACCAGCCTAAATCGGAGGAATAACAATGGTACCCTTTCTGTGTGTGAGAATACCCAACAAACATACATTTTAAGGATTTAACATCAAGATTTGTGATGTGAAGGTGGGTATCACGAACATAACAAACACACCCAAAGACTCAAGGAGGTAAAAAAAAAATGGGTCTTTTAGGAAAAAGTATCTGATAAGGGGATTCCCCCTGAAGTATAGGTGAGGAAAGTTAGTTGATAAGAT
Source organism: Carallia pectinifolia (assembly GCA_037832335.1). Lineage (NCBI taxonomy): Eukaryota > Viridiplantae > Streptophyta > Magnoliopsida > Malpighiales > Rhizophoraceae > Carallia > Carallia pectinifolia. Next base: position 8,949,297 of record CM075444.1, read on the forward strand.
AACATGCTGTCTTGACTGCTTCACCCCAAAAGATGTTTGGAACTTTCATATGAAACAATAGGGCTCGAGTAACCTCCAACAAATGCCAATTTTTGCGTTCGACTCCTCCGTTCTGTTAAGGAGTGTAGGGGCAAGAAGATTGATCAATAATCCTTTTCTGGGACAAATAAGTAGAAAAAGAGGAAGAAAAATATTCTGCAGCATTATTAGCACGTAGAACACGAATGGGAGTGGAAAATTGAGTATTAATTTTAGCACAAAAAGTGGATAATATAGTAAATAACTCCAAACGATTTTTCATAAGATAACTCTATGTCATTCTGGAATAGTCATCAACAAAGGTAACAAAGTAGCGAAAATCTAACACAGCAGTGATGGAAGATGGACCCAAACATCAGAATGACGATTTCAAATGGAGCAGACACTCATTTCTTGACACGAGACATATACACATGCGATGGTGTTTCGCAAACTGACAAGGCTCGTAAGGAGGTCAAAAACAGACTCAGAATGTGGAAATAACTTCTTTATGAGCAATAGAGAAGGATGACCAAGGTGGCAGTGAACATCAAATGGTGTAGGAGACATCCTTGAACAAGCAACTGGAGCATCATCCAACACATAAAGGCTGTCAGACACACTACCTCCTCCAATCGTCGTTCACGTTGTAAGATCCTGAAAAATACAATGGGTAGGAAAGAATGAGATACAATAATTTAATTGATGGGTGATCTGACTAATAGATAACAAATTGAAATGAGAATTTGAGACAAGTAAGACATTTAATAAAAGTACAGATGGTGTAGAAAAGCTGTACCAGTCCCTTGGACAACAAGGGAAGCTCCATTTGCCATAGTAACAGAAGGCAAACCAAAAGGAAGGGCAATAGGAAGATAATACACTTGCAGTTCTAGTCATATGATCCGAGGCTACAGAATCAATCACCCAGGAGTGTGATGTCACAGAGGTATAAGCAGTACGATTACCTGTTTGAACAAAAGTAGCAATAGGAGAGCCACCCAACTGTCCGCCAAGTTGATATTGTATATATTGTTGACGATACTCCTCAGGGTTCATCATAGGCAATCTACTCTTATTCTATTGTAACCTAGGAGTAGGCTGTAATGGAGGATAGCTAGGTGTAAGAAGTAGATGTTCACTACTAATAGCAGCAGCAAATTTCCCACCATTAGTAGCTAGTGGCTTTTCATGCAACAACCAACACGACTGTTTGGAGTATTCAGGTCTTCCACAATATTCGCAAATAATTCTTCCTCTACTAGAGCCACGATCTTGACCACCTCGCCCTCCACGACCTCCTAATTGAGGAAAGGCAACAAGAGCTGTACTGTCCGAGGAAAGCTGTACAATTTAAGGAGTTATCACATCCTCATGAGCACTATGAACAATCCTTGTAAAAGCTTCAACAACTGTAGAGACTTGACTAGATAAAACCTGTGAACGTGCAGCAGAATAATCTCACTTCAAACTGAACAAGAAGAAAAGGATGCCAAGTTATTCTTTTTGTGCTAACATCTCATCAAGTGTATTGCTAACAGGCATAAGACTGTTCAATTGTTCAAAAAAAGTCATGAACTCAATGAACTGATCAATCAGAGATTTATCTTGTTGTTTCAGACAACTAAATGCACTCAATATATCATAAGCTTGAGACAAATTCATCTTTCCTCCATAAATAACCTCAAAATATTCCCATAATTTCTTAACAGAATCGGTATAAGTCGTAATAGAAGTGATTTTTGGCTCTATAAAATTTAAATGCTGCCCATATATTTTGTTATCTTCTTGCTGCTAAGCGTAATACTCGTTAGGGTTTGTTTTTACATCTGGAGGGCCTTTCTCTAAGTGCTTTGATTGCCCTAATTACGTAACAAATGATACACTATTTTCTTCCGTCGAGGATAATTATTTCCATTCAACAGTTGATGGGTAATTCTACTAGAAGAAATAAATTCAGAAATTATTGGTTTTACCTCAGAAGAGGTTCCAGTCTCAACTTTATTAGTCATCTCAATTGGCTAGGAGTCCAGGTGATATTTTTTATAACAAAGTATGGAAAAATTAGAGAAAATACCTCATGAACAGTAGAGAAAAGAAGCTGGACAGCAGAGAAAGTAGGCAAATAACGCCTCTTCAGTGGACTGATTTGAAAAATAGACGAGTAATAGATATAGTCTCTTCAACCAATAAGCCAAAGCCTAGTCTCCACTTAGCCAAAAATTATAAGGCAGGGTTTTAAAATAAATACCCTCTTTAATACATACTGCTCACTAGAATAAAAGAATAAAAGAATATAAATAAGATGTCATTGAGGTTATGAAAAAAAAAGAATGGGGGGGAGGGGGGGACAAGAAGATTAGACCACACAAAACTAGGCTTGGTAAATGAAAAGAGAAAAAAAAAAGTAAATGAAAGAGGAAGAAAAAGAAGAGGAAAAGAGGAAAGGTGGCTAGGGTAAAACCCTAGGCTCTGATACCATGTAGAAAAGAATATGAGAAAAAATACATCTGAGAGAAAGCGTTCCTCAAAAACTGAACAATCAAGTGTCTATATATGTTTTTTATATTTATATATGTCTAGTTAGGGTTTCTACACAATATAAAAACAATATAAGCGACTATGTGGGCTACACCCACTAACACACCCACTCACTTAACAAATTGCAACAGATCGGTGCAACCTATCTACTCAACAAAAAAATTTATTTGAAATGGTCTCAATTGATTAAGACCATTTTAAAGGGAAAAGACCATTTTAAAGGGAAAAGGTAAAATTGATCATATACTCAGAACCGAGCCTAAGAAAGGAGATCTGAGGTTCACCTCATGGGATAAGCAAGACTCTATGATTATGGCATGGCTCTGGAACTCTATGTCCAACTGCAAAAGAGATTTGAGAATCAATTCAACAAACCTATTCCAAAGTAAAGGTTGCAGCTCAAATTTATGAGTTGAGGGTCAAAACGATGTCAACCGAGCAGGGAAATAGATCAATCACTGAGTATGTCAATGTGCTGAAGGGGCTGTGGTAAGAGATTGATCAATATCGAGTGATAACCATGAAAAATAGTAAGGATGCATCTATGCTGAAGGAGTTTATTGCAAAGGATCGAACATATGATTTTTTGGCAGGACTGAATCCTGAATTTGATCCTGTGAGAATTCAAGTCTTGCGGAAAGATTATTTGCCATCACTCAATGAGGTGGCGTCAATCATTTTGGCCGAGGTTAGTAGAAGAGGAGTGATATTGGAGCCACAACCAATGGAAGCTTCAGCTATGCTAATGAACATTGCAAACTGTGGTCCTAACAAATAAAATAAAAAGAATGAACCTAAGTTTGCAAGCGAAGATAACAAGGATTCACTGTAGTGCACTTATTGCAACAAGCGAAGACATACTCGAGAGCGGTGCTGGAAATTGCATAGGAAACCACCAAGTAAGGACTGGGGGAACAAAAGTGGTTAGAATAAGCAGCAAAGGAGGCAAGAACACTTGACAGTTGCATAAGAGGAAGAGGAGCCAAAGAATTTCAGCATATAAGAGGCTGAGAAGTTGAGGAACCTTTTGACGACTCTTGACAAACCCTCATGTACCTGTTCATTGGCACATTCAGGTAAGTTTCCAACCTCTTAAAATGGTTTAAATGCCTCCGAAAAGTTTTTTAGAAAATCATGGATTATTTATTCGAAAGCCATAGATCACATGACGCATGCCTTTGAAAACTTTAGCACATATACTCTATGTCCTATTAACAGAAAAATTTTCACTACAGATGGTTTGTCAATTACAGTTACTAGAATAAATCTTTTGTTTGTGATGTTTGGGGAATGGCAAAGCACAAGCGTGCATCTTTTCCTATAAGCAATAAAAGGAGTTCTTTTCCCTTTGAGTTGATTCATAATGACATTTGGGGGCGATCCACAGTTTCCAATATCCCTAAGGCACGATGGTTTGTGTCATTCATTGATGATTATACTAGAGTTACTTGGATTTTTCTACTCAAGTCTAAAAGTGAAGTGAGTGATGTCACTCCAAATTTTCTTTCTATGATCAAAAATCAATTTGGTATTCACATTAAAAGTTTTAGATCAGACAATGCTAGAGATTACTTTAATCAAAATATGTATACCTTTTTCCAAAGGGGATGAATCATTTATGAGTCATCTTGTGTCTATACCCCCCAACCAAATAGAGTGGCAGAAAAGAAAAATGGTCATCTTTTTTCTATAACTCGTGCATTGTTATTCCAATGGAATGTTCCAAAAAATTATTGGGGGAAAGTAGTTCTCACAACCACTTATATCATCAACCGATTTCCTACCCAAGCATTAAGTTTGAAGAGTCCTATAGAAGTCCTATCTCAGTTTTATCCAAATATTTGCACAACAATCTTGCTCCCAAAATATTTGGCTGTGTCTCATTTGTTCATGCTCATAATCAACACTGAGGGAAATTAGATCCAAGAGCTCTCAAAACCGATATTCTTCCACCAAAAAAAGGGTACAAATGCTATCATCCACCAACCAAAAAATTATTTGTATCGACTGATGTTACATTCGCTGAAGAAATACCATACTTCAATGAGTCTTATCTTCGGAGGGAGGCAATATTTGAGGAAGATAATGATTATTTCTTTCCACAACCTAGCATAACTAAGCAATATCAGTTGCAATCCGACCTAAAACCTAGATTTGCACCCCAGCCTGAACCTCCTCAAGAGCAACCTGTGCTTCTAGAGTAGTCTTTGTCCTTAAATCAACCTAAACCTCATCAACCTGAACCTCATCAACCTGAGCCTCTTAAGTCGACTGAACACAATAAATCAGAAACATATGGGGGCAATGGTGATGCTACTAATCAAAGGTTCTCTCAGATCTACTCAAGAAGGAAAAATCTATATCCTAAACCAAAGTCAGTCCAAGTGTCAGACTCAGACCCTAGGAATGAGGTAATATTCTCTTAACTCCTCTTAGATTTGCCTATTGCTCTTAGGAAGGGATTAAGAGAATGTACAAAAAGGCCACAACTACAATACTCGATTTCAAACTTTGCGTCATTTGAGAAGTGCTCACCACAGCATAGATGTTTTCTTAACAATTTAAACACTGTGACAATATGATTAATAGTGGGGAAATCAATCAGGAGTTTTTTTTTTAAAATGGTATTTGTGTAAAATCTACATACATTAACTAAACGGAGGACAAGTTTATTTTGTTCAATTGCTTGCCTTTGATGAGAGAATTTTAGGCGAGATCAACGATGAGAGAGAAAGAATCTTTGGCCACATCAAGAGCATAGAGAAAATAATTTTTTCATATAAGCAGCAGGCTGGTGATTGAGATTTCACATAGGAGCCATCTCATCAATTAATGGAGAATTCAAATGGAGTAATATTTTTGACCTAATTATAAATTTTTTTTAATGGAACTGACCCACATTGGACATTTTAAAAGTTACTGACCCAAATTTGAAAAATAAAATAGTTGTTAACCTACTGGTGAACTTATGTTAGGTATATTGCCCACTCCTAAATCTAGTAATGCAAATAGCAATATTTGTGGAACTCAATCTAGGTTAGAAAGTACTAAACCCACTACTCAAAAATCTAAATGGTTGTCAAAGGCTACAAGAGTCAAAGATGGAGATACGGTGGATGAGCGCAAAGCTAAGGGCTTACGTTATTGATGCGATGAAAAATATACTTTTGGCCACAAGTTTAAGCAAAAGAAGCTCTTAATGATAGAATTAGATGAGGGTGAAGCTATGCAGAAGGTAGAGATGTTGATATCCCTGGAATTATGCGAACAAAAAGATGATAGTAGTGTCACAATTTCAGTTCATGCTATTTCGAGGCAAGAGACCACAACTCTTTCAGAGGCTTCAACCTGTGAGAATTAGAAAAATGCTATAAATGTTGAAATGCAGGCCTTAAAGAAAAACAATCCATGGGAGATTGTAAAGCTACCAAAAGGGAAGAAACCAGTGGGATGCAAGTGGGTGTACACTGTGAAAATCCAAGGCATATGGGACATTAGAAAGGTACAATGCAAGGCTGGTGGCTAGAGGTTACACACAGACATACAAAATTGATTACCAAGAAACTTTTGCTCCAATGGCCAAAATGAATACAGTGAGAATTCTTTTGTCTTTGGCAGTAAACTTTGACTAGCCCCTCCAACAATTTGATGTAAAGAATGCCTTTTTGCCTAGAGACTTTGACGAAGAAATATATATGGAGATTCCACTTGGCTATACCCAAAACGTGGCTCCCAACAAGGAATGTAAACTCAAAAAGGCATTATATGGTTTAAAGCAATCACCAAGGGCCTGGTTTGGGAGATTTACAAAAGTAATGATGAGCATGGGCTACAAACAAAGTCAATGAGACCACACTTTATTCATCAAACATTCAGGTCCAGAGGGAGTAACAGCTCTCATTGTATATGTGGATGACATTATAGTGCCAGGGAATGACCAGTAAGAAAGCAAAAATTTGGTACAATGCCTAAGGAAGGAATTTGAAATTAATGAGCTTAGACAACTCAAGTACTTCCAAGGAATTGAAGTAATGGTCCAAGATAGGGATTTTCATTTCTCAGCAAAAGTACATCACTGACCTACTAAAAGATACAGAGAAGTTGGCTACAAGCCAGTTAACACACCTATAGATCCAAACCACAAGCTTGGGAAAGCCGAGAGTGATGTGGCAGTAAATAGAGAGATGTATCAAAGATTAGTTGGTTGGTTGATCTACCTATCTCACACATGTCCAGACATCGCTTATGCAGTAAGTGTTGTGAGCCAGTTCATGCATAACCCAAGGGAAGTACATCTACAAGCAATCTATAGGCTACTGCACTACCTAAAGGGAACTCAAGGGAAAGGAATATTGTTCAAGAAGCATGACAAGATTGCACCTGAAGCCTATACCGATGTTGACTATGCAAGTTCAGTAACAGATAGAAGGTCCACATCTGGGTATTGCACTTTTCTTGGAGGAAACCTAGTGACTTGGAGGAGCAAAAAAGAAAATGTGGTTGCAAGGTCAAGTGCTAAATCTGAATTTAGGGCTACGACACAAGGTGTATGTGAGTTACTATGGCTGAAGATTATCTTGGAAGATTTTAAGTTCAAGTGGAATGGGCCTATGAAACTTTACTGTGACAATAAATCAGCTATAAGCATAGCACATAATCTAGTACAACATGACAGAACAAAGCATATTGAAGTGGATAAACACTTTATCAAGAAAAAACAACATGATGGTGTCATTTTTACTCCTTATGTATCATCACAATCCCAACTAGCTGATGTGTTCACAAAGAGAATTGGCAATCCTCAATATCAAATGTTAATTTCCAAGCTGGGAATGGACAATGTCTATTCACCAGCATAAGAAGGAGTGTTAGGAAATGAGGCTAATTTTCAGGCCTTAGATTCAGTCCACATAATCATTTAAGGATTCTTTCCATTATAAAAAATCCCTTACTTAAGAGATTGACTCTATTATAGGGATTATTTAATTAAAGGGAAATGTGTTGCCACCTATATATATCATCTTATAAAGAGTGAATAGAGTTATGTTTTTACCTCTCACATTCTGATAAAAAGAAATCTTACTTCCTTTTCCAACTGAATAAATAAACACAAATACCAGTAAATCAGAGTTTGGTGCATTTTCCTCATCATCAAAGTGTTTGGTACATCCATTAATGAGATTAAAAGCAATTACCATGTAGCCTAAAGTAGCGAAGGCATAAAAGAAAAGTTATACTAAAGACATGGAATAAGAGTCTAGTAAAAAAAAAAAAAAAAGAGCGAGAGCAACCGGGGATATAAGTAGCTCCACTGTGGATCACTGAAGTGGCTAGGATTTAATAAATTGTCAAAACTCAAAACACATTTTAAAGGGACAAAATCACCAAGGATGGTGTAGCAGCAGAGAAATTTCTTTATAAAGAGACACTGGCAGGGGTTGATCACAGCAAAGAATGTCAGAATTGAAATTTCAAACCATTCTATTCTCTACAACTAACATCCTACCCGATGAGAGCTGATTTGTTCTTTTTTTCAATGTCAAAACCTAGACCGCTTGTGCCGAGCTAACTTCTGCAATCTAACAGGCCAAGAAACTTTGAGTTAGCTATCAGCTTCAACACTCTAGGAAAATCATTCAAGTAGAGTGGTTTTATACCCATCTATGATGCTGGAGAACAAGCTCCTGGTCAAGTGACACCTCAAGAATTTTAGATGCCTCAATTGCTGCAAACTCTCAACTAGAAAGGACATTTGCATTGCTATCATGTGAATTACTCTGACCGGCAGGGTCTTTCTATAGACCAGAAGAATAATTTCTTGTCAAAATGTGTCATATAGTAAGAGCCTTTGGGCTCATCCCTTTACTTGCATATAAGAAGGCAAGCATCCGTAAATGCCCAAAGTCATCCAAAAGAGTTTCCAATTCTTCATGCACTGCCAATTGAAGTTGTAAAGTTATTCTTCAAGCAAGCTATGGACAACAGCCTCTTCGTTTCCAATGCATTGGAATACTAACATTCCATAGTCTGTTTTAGGTCTATAAACTAACCTGATGTTCATCCAAAATTACCATTACAGTATTTCAAACGCAAAATTAATTGCTGGCTCAACTATCACAACATAGATGGAACCATTCAGGTTTTCAAAAATTTTGAAAGTTTGATTTGCAGAATTCCTCAGTAGTTTGATATTGGAATTCAAGAAATTAAGACCATAGATGGTATGCTTTTCGCAGGGGATGGTCAACAACTTTCTTGGGAAATGAAGATGCAAATTCCATATTATCAGTTCAGTTAACTTTCTTTTCCCTTATTGAAGTAGATTGTTTACATTCAAGAAAATGCACTATGAGCCACAACCATGATATTGATTAAATGCCTAATGACTAAGGGTTGGAATAGAGGATGTACCATAAAGAGTTGGAGTTTCATCCCAAAATACCTACTTATGCAGCAAGCAAGGACTTTAAACCACCAAAATAACTAAAATAGCTGAATAGCAGTAAATGAGACAATTTACCATGCGACAATATCATTTTTGGTTAATGATCTTAATTCAACACTAAAATTATCCTACAGTTGAGTACCAGCCTTTGAACCCAAGAGCTACCACACCTTTCACAGAAAAATACAGGGTTTCATTTCACAGAAAGGGAAGACTCCATAAAGAAAACTAGACAAGGATAACCCCATTCTACAGTCTATTACTGTTATTAATCCAGTAGTAATCAGGGGTTGGAAGGAGAGAGGAAGATAAATGATGGGAACAAATGCTTGGGTGAGCATTTGCAGTTTTATCTTAATTTCCACAACCATTTTCCAAATGGGTCACCCCATGAAAAATGTTATCTACCCATAAATCAATTTTCTAAAGTAGGAAAATTAGAACAAAAGTATGTGTTAGTTACATAGATTCTTTTTTCAAAGTCCCTGATTTATGAGTCAAATGACTTTTTATCACTGTAACAGATCCATCTACGTATATATATATACCCGCACATGTGTCCACGGGTGTATCATAAATTTGAGGAAAAAGGAGAATAGCACATACCATAATACAATAATTTTCAGAAGACGCAAGCTTCTCCATATCATGAACACAGTTCAAAGCTCTATACAGATACATTAAAAGTGTATCAACCCCCTCCCAGACTAAAAAAGCCAACTCTTTTTTACGAGAAACCTCCAAGTATCTACAAGAGATAAAAAAAAAAAAAAAAGAAAATATTAATTGTCCAATACTTGCAACAGCATATAAAACTTTTCACAGAATAGACACTTAATCATATCCTTTATTGCCAACTATATTAGATCTGCTCTTGTTGGTTGATTCAACAGAGAATCTTCATCAACTTCAGTGTCTACACCTGCTTTTCTGAGAAAAATGGCCCTTTGGATAGTGATTGATCCATCATCTACAATATCTTCAAGTGGGGCAGGAGGAGGGTGCAAACCCCAATATCGGTTCCTAGGAAACTGAACAAGCAAGTTCTAAAATATAAATAGAAAACGACACATTAAACACTCACTACGCAAGCATGTGCAATAATACGTTATGAGTAGCACCTAACATAAATAACCTGAGACTCCTGCACATTCAGGTATATAAACACTTAATTGAATTGTGATTTTCTTTCCTTCATTCATCAAGTGTCAAGACTTCAAAGTAAAGATCATCATACAGCTTAAATTTGCTTTCTTTTTAAATTGAAAAAAAAAAACCACAATACAAAATTGAAATAATACAAATAAACAACATTTTCCCAATAGTTCTTGTTGCCAACCACTGCCACATCGATCCAAGATTCCAAGTTGCCAAGGAAATGGCTTCCTTAAAGTTCTTCTTCTTTAGTAAATCTTTGATTTGTTCTTCAGCAGGCACATTCTAGAAGCAGATAACTTAACATACATGAAATGAAATAATATATATACACATCAAAAATTCAATATAACTGGGACAGTACTGTTGTTCAAACCTATGTCATAAATGGGTATAGTTATTTTGAGCTAGAAGCATCCAACTAAAAGTTTTTGAAACTTAAAAACCCTTCATCAAATTGCCCCTTGGAATCTAAAATCTATCTCCCACATAAAGCTTTGCTTCCACATATAGTTAAAATGGTTGCCCAGCATAAAATTACAATACATTTAGAAGGACAAACGACAAAGTATCTATGCTACTACATGAGACCTAATTCAAAAAAGATAGGAAATATAATGGAGAAATGGCAGTAGAACAATATGAAACTAGCTTTTCCCTAATGTTCTTTTGTTTGGTTGAAGCAAAAAGAAAGAAAATAAACTTGAATAGTTAAGACATCTTTTCCCCTTGGGTCACCTTTTTATTTTTTTTTAAATTCCAACTAAGATTTTTTGGGTCAAACCACAAGGTCCTAACAAAGGTAAGGATTCTATTTCACCAAAGACATGAAGGGGGATTCAACTGCAAACCAACCAAATTACTTTAAGTATGATAATCACACTAGTATCTAGAAGATTTTGAAGCCAGTATTTGTGCTACCCAGAAAGGGTACGATAATTTTCCTTGGTTTGGTTCCAAAGAAAGGAAAGAAAGTAAACTCAAATCGTTAAGACCACCTTTCTTCTTGAGTCACCATCTTTTTTGGCTCCAACTAGCAAGTGAGAATTGTTTGTGAAAGTACTAGGGTATACCCTTAACTAAAACAAGGATCTCTATCCAACATTTCAGGAGAAGCATAAAATGAGATTCAAATTCAAAACAATCAAATTGACTTTACCATGGTAATCATATTGACATCTAGAAAATTTCAAATATCAGCACTAGCCAAAAGAAGTTTCTCTGAATTAAGTTTTGATCAATGTAGATTACCTTGTGAGATGCTACCTAGCTTTCTTGGTTCATGCTTTTAATCATCATTAAAAAAAAATAAATTAGAAAAAAATCATAATGAGCTGCTGATATAGAAGGTTTCACTAACAAAGCTATTAAACAACTAACACAAAATTCCAAATGACATGGTAAAATAGATTACAGAACTATGAAAAGACAGCGTTTGCAATATATATATATATATATATATTTTTACAGAATCAATTGAAAGTTGTTTTTCAATTTGTTTTAAAGAAACAGATTGTTTTAGTTCAAAAAGTTATGTCACTTTTGTTTTAATCAAAAGATTAATCTCATTACTATAAATGCTATAGGCTTTTATAATATTGACATTTCTCATTTTAGGTTTTTCAATAAATTTGAAAACACATTTTTTCCTTTTCTTGTCAGTGGTAAACGATATACCATGGTATCATACCTCATAGGGTGTTATCAAACTGATAAAGGGAGTTCCAAAAATAACAGTATGAAGGATATCATTGACAAGTAAGAAAGAAGTCTTGATAGTGAAGACAAAGAAGAGTCTTACGATCCCTTTGCAAATCATGACCCTTTTTTCATGTAAATCTTTACAGTATTTATTTCCGTACTATTTGTAATATTTTCAAAATTGCCACCGGTCATGAACAGTAAAACACTGTTCATTAAAATTATTAAAATACCACCGGTCAGTAACAGTACAGTACTTGTAAACCACCTTGAAATGAATTAAGAAAGTAATGAAGATAATGAACCAGATATTCCTGTCACCAAGGACTCCAATGAACCTAGAGATTTTCTAAATGTTTTAAAAGAAATTACTTCAAGAAAATATTTAATTAAAATCAAAATCATTTTTTCAAATGAATTTTCTCTAGACACTGTTGCTCTGTTTGATACAGGAACTGATCTCAATTGCATTAAAAGAAGTATAATATCTAGTAAATTTCATAAAACTACTTCTGAAAAATTTCTACTACTAACAATTCTAGATTAACAATTACGAGTAAAGCAGATTCGTACATTGTTAATCAAGATGACCCCTAGGATCTAAGAGGGTATGATAGATCAGAAATAGAAATATGAAGAAACTAAAATAACAATAACTTGTAAAGAAAAATAAGAACAGAAATAAAATAGATTTAAAATAAATCTATGAACAGGGTACGTGGCGTTGTTTCACCCATTATTGTGAAAATCGGCCCAGACCAGCCAATCGGACCGGTTAGGGGTTCGGGCTAGTTTAAGTGAATTTTGAGGGGTGAACCGAACCAGAAAAACCCGGTCAAAACTGGTCAAAATCGGTAAAAACTTAATTAAAACCGGTCGGACCAGTTCCATGAAAATGAAAAATTTATAAATTACAATTTGACCCTAAATGTTATTTAAATTATAATTTAAGTACTAAGTTTAATTAAAAAGTTCAATTTAGTCCTAAATCTGATTAAAACTTTCAATTTCATTCTTAAAATTAGAAAAATTGATATTTAATCACTATCTATAATTATTATTTTTTAATTACTTTTATACATATATATCTATTATTAAATATCGGTTCGACCGGTTGAATCTTGACCCACAAATGTTTTCGGTTCGCTGATCGGTCAAATTCTGACAACCTTGGTTTCACCAAAGATTTGTCTGTTTACTTGCGATCTACATACCCAAGTAACATATAGCAGCATAATGGTTTCCAGCCTATATACCTTGCATAAATTTATTTTAAAATGGGCGGTTTAACCGGCCACTTGATTTAGATGGCAGAAAGCAAAATAATTTAAGGAAAATAAATTGCATCCAATTAGGCGGCAGAGCCTGTCCATGTTGGTTCTTCAGAAATAATGCAACAGAAAGAAATTTAAACTTTTATTACATAAGGAAAACTTACAAAAGTTTAAACAGAGAGGACATTTACTAAGGGAGAGGACCTTTCTGGAGAAGGGAGCCTTTCTGATTTTAGAGAGAAGGCAGAGGATTGAGTTTCAGAGAGAGAGAGGAGGCTTGTTCCAATTTTTTGGAATCCACTTCTGCCTTACAATGGAAGAGGAGCCTTGGTTTTAAAGAGGTTTACAAGTACTGTACTATTATTGACCGGTGGTATTTTAATAATTTTAGTGAACAGTATTTTACTATTCATGACCGGTGGCAATTTTACAAATATTACAAACAGTACAAAAACAAATGATGTAGAGATTTACGTGGAAAAAGGGTCATGATTCGCAAAGGGATTATAAAACTCTTCTTCATCTCCACTGTCTTCATCTTTATGATCCTGGGCAAGGCTGATGATTTTGCCTTCAGACTTCTTGGATGAAGAAGGAGGTGATAATTCTTGAGACATTGCCTGCATGATTGCGAGGTATTCATCTCTGGTTTTAGCTGCGGAGAGACGACATTGCCAATTAGACTTTTCGACAAGGAAAGCAGCATGTTCTTTGTTCATGATGGCTTTCTGTGGTTGTTTAGACGCCCCTGCCAATGATTTTAGTTGTTTCTTTAACCATTTGTCGATGGATAAAAGAGAGACTGATGACAGAATGTTGTATGAGTTCCACCATCAAACATAATATATTCTTATTTCCATAGTTCCTGCACGATGATGAGTAAAATCATACCCCCATTTGAGTACCCATGGAATAAAGAAATGAGTACAGAAGGAGAAAATAGGGGGATATTTCTTTTCTCCTTCTGTAGGTATATAATGGGTTTTAAAAAGTTTAAAACTGGGTTCAATTTCTGGCTCAAGGATTTCTAGGATACAACCAAAATAATCCCACCATTGGAGAAACTAGTTAGGAATAGATGTGGGTTTAAAGGTTTTATCAAAATATATCAACCAAGTATGGCCTCGTTTTTTGTTTTGATAGAAAAAGGCATTGAACCATGCTTGTTGATAATCCCAGTAAGAGAAATAAGGATAATGGGGTCGTTTAAGGTCAATGTTATAGTCAAAAATATCTAATCCAAAAGGAAAACCAAAATCTTCTGGATGTAGAAGGTTTAGGATCTGGCAAGTGGAATAGACATAGTCTTTGGAAAGATAAAAAACAGTGTCTGTTTTCATTTCTATTTTGCCAATGGGTGTTTTAGTGGGGTATTGGAATTTGAATTTTATTGAGGGGTTTTCAACTTGAGAAAGAACGGTCATATAATAGTATTAAAACTTCTTTCTCACTTGTCAATAATATCCATCATACTGTTATTTTAGGAACTCCCTTTATCAGTTTGATAACACCCTATGAGGTAGGATACCATGGTATATCATTTACCACTAACAAAAAAAGGAAGAAATATGTTTTCAAATTTATTGAAAAACCTAAAACGAGAAGTCTCAATATTATAAAAGCCTATAGCATTTATAGTAATGACATTAATCTTTTGACTAAAATAAAAGAGATAGAACTTTTTGAACTAAAACAATCTGTTTCTTTAAAACAAATTGAAAAAACAACTTCCAACTGATTTTGTAAAACAGAAAATTTTTGATTTACAAAATCTTTTTGAAAACGAAATCTATGCTGATCTTCCAATTGCCTTTTGGGAAAGAAAATAACATCTTGTTGATCTTCCTTATGAAAAGGATTTTGATGAAAGTCAAATTCCTACTAGACCAATTTAAATGAATGTTGAACTTCAATAGCACTATAAAAGTGAAATCTCTGATTTATTTAGTAAGAAGTTAATAAGAAAGTCCTTATCACCTTGGTCTTATGCAGCGTTTTAGGTCAATAAAAATTCTGAAATAAAACGAGGCGTTCCAAGACTTGTGATCAATTATAAACTATTAAACTCTGCGCTTAAATGGATTAGGTATCTTATTCCTAACAAGCGTAACCTGCTCAATAAACTGCATTTTGAATTCATATTTTCCAAATTTGACATGAAATCTGGATTTTTGCAAATACAAATTGACCGAAAAGACATATATAAAACTGTATTCACAGTCCCATTTGGACAATTTGAATGGAACATCATGCCCTTCGGTTTGAAAAATGCACCTAGTGAATTTCAACACATCATAAATGATATTTTTGTTGGTTATTCACATTTTATCATTGTCTATCTTTTGAGATAGCTCCTGAGAGGAAGCTGAGACTATCTCTTTTTGTTTAAAAATAGGTTTAGAGATTAGACCTGAGGGTCGAGCTTTTTTAGGCTATGGTTTATTTTATGACATATTTTGGAGCGCATGAAGAATTTGAGGGTTATGAGCTAACTCTTGAGCCCATTTCTAGACTTGTAGCTCTTTACTCTATTTCTATTCTTTTGCCTCTTCTTCCTCAACCACATCAATCCAAGATTTCGGTTTGATAGTTTTAATGGGGTTAAAGTCAGAAGGGGTAACTAAAGGTTTAGTGGGTTTAAGAGCTTTAATGGCAAATGCCATTAGTTTATCGGTGGTGGTTTTAATAGGGCTTTCAACGGTTTCTTCAGAAACTTGGGTTTTACCTTTGTCTTTGGTTTTACTCATTTTAGGGCGCATGATGAAGAAGACCTGTTTTGGAGAAATTTTCTAGTTAGAAAATCTGGAAGAGAATTAATTTCTCCTGTAATATACTCAATTTTAAAATCAAATATACTAAATATAGCTTGCCATCTTGTAAAAATTTGTTTAGAAGCAATGTTTTAACATCTTTTTCTAAAATTTCTTTTGCAGATTTACAATCAACACGAAGTAAAAATTTTTGATTGAGCAAATCTGATTGAAATTTAGAAATGCATAAAACAATACTTAAAATTTCTTTTTGAATAGTAGGATATTTTAATTGAGAATCATTCCAATGTTTAGAATTATATCGTACGATATTTTCCTGTCCATTAGAAATTTGTTTTAAAATTTCACCTTAACCAAGATCACAAGCATCTATTTCAACCATCTTGGGTGCATGAGGATCAAGTATAGAAAGACATGGAAATCGCTTTTACTTGAGACTTAATCTGCTAAACAATAGCAGTGTGTTTATCTACCCAAGGAAAAGGATTCTTTTTTAATTTAGCATGAAGTGGTTTACAGGTATAATTTAGATTGGGATAGACGTCAAGAACATAATTGAGACTACCGAGGAATCTCTGAAGTTGACTTTATCAAGGATTTTATCAGGAAATTTATTAACAAAGGAAAGAGATCTCTCAATGGGTGTAATTGTTCCTTGAACAATATGATGTCCTAGGAAACGAATACGAGTTTGAAAGACAGACATCTTGGATTTAGAGACAACAAGACCGTTTTTCTTAGTAATAAAGAAAAAGGTTTTTAGATGTATATACGTATGTATAGCTATGTCTGAGGCGTGTCTGTATCCTAATATTTTTAAAATTAATGTCTCGTCGTATACGTATTGTGTCATGTTCATCTCTATGCTTCGAAGGTGGACGACATCATTGTAACTCCTCTAGTTGTGCGCTTCTTCTTCACGCCCCCTTCAACTTGTTAGTGGAGAATTCAAAGAGATAGAAGGGCAAAAAAAGGAAGGAGATGTAATTGGAAAAGACTCCAAAGATTAAAAACTGAAATGAGATAGGGGCCAGGAGAGAGGAAGGAGGCAAGAGGGACTAATAAGGACAGAAAAAGGGATGAGGGAAGGAAGAGGAGAAAGAAAAGAAGTGGAGGAGAGAAATGAAATTTTTTATTTTTATATTTTACGTAAAAAATTAGTAAAATTTATTTTAATTATGTCAATAACTAATTAAACAAGAAAATTAATTTTCAAAATATCACGTCGTAATTATTTTATTACTTAACGTACGGATGTGGTGAATTTTGTCTGAGGTCACAATCGGTCGTCACCACGTTTGCAAACTTAACAACCATGGTAGCGGACTTAATGGCAAACTTAATTATTGGGTCGATTTAGTCTGACGGAAGCAACATGATGGTACAATTAAAAAAAAAAGTTTTGGCAAAAATTAAGAAACACGAAAATCTTTTGGGTGAAATCGATCATTAAGCTGGAAAAAATTATCATTCAATATATGTTCTCAAGTTCAGTTTAACAAAAGTTTAGTTTAGTTTAACAAAAGTTTAGTTTAACAAAAAAAAAAGATTTTAGCTTAACAAAAGAAGGGAAACTGCCTCTAATTAGATAAAAAAAAAAAATTGCTTTGAAAACCACATCATTTCCATGCTCACGGAATCGGTAAGAAAAACATATACAAAACCCAATGAAAATAAAATGATGCAAATGCCCTTGATTTTAATTATAAGAAAAATTATTCGTTTTTTATCTTCTTTCTAGTGGGATTGATTTTGCTTTTCGACTTGGAATCAAGTTTTTATTCCTTTTCTTTCTCCAGCCCAAAGCCTAAGGAAAGCATATCACAGATCAATCTGATTACAGAATCTCAGCTTCTTGTGAGATCCGTTTTGTTCTTTTTCGTCCATTGTTATTACTGCATTCTTATCCAAAATGAACAATCCATAGAGATCATAGACGAATTTTTTCACAAAACTCAACCTTTGCATTAAACCATTGAAATCATGCTCTGCTAATGATATATCCTACCCTTTTGAGGAAATTGTACATAGATTGGAAACTACTAATTGGAAGACCCATTTACTTCTTTGTTAATTCCCTTTTTTACCTTTTTATCAAGCCAAAATTTCCAACCTAAGCAACAAGAAAAGCAAATTGAAGCACAAAAGTTGTAACAAATCTAGGAGGTTACTTCCTCTTTCCCTTTCACAACCTTAGTTGTTAACTTTTTTTAGCTCATATAATATGCGTGCAAGTCTTCTACTTAAAAAAAAAAAAAAAACTCCATAAAATATAAACTTGTGTGGCAATTACTGACATGGAACTATTTTGGCTCATTTTTTCTCTTTGAAAAGGAGGTGGATCTAACTCATACAGTTGAATTGAGATATGCTGACGTATAAATCTAATGTAGTTTTAATAATCATGTCTATGGGGTCTTTATATGTGAAAATATTGTGAAATATGTACCTTATTGAATAATATCTCTTTCTTATGCTTATTTGTTGATATAGGTCATCTTCTGTGGGCCTTTTGTTGCTGAAGGTAGCATAATTCGTTTGATTGCTAGTCAGATTGATAATAAAGATAATTTAACTAGACTGATATTAGTTTTGTGAAAGAAAATAACCAGTCTGGCTCGAAAAGTTGTAGGTCTTTTTCTCGTTTAAGGTAGAGATGTCCGAGATAAGTTATTGATAAACATAATTTTAATGTTCTTTTGCCAAGTGCAGTTTTAAAAAGGTTTTGTTTATTTATGTTGCTAATTTGTGGTCCTATGTAGGGAATTATAAGATCTTGAGCAAACACAATTTGTATTATTTTACATGTGTTCATAATATCTCTTTTTTCATTATATTGTATTTGTGTATCAAATTAGGATGAGCAAAATAAAAAGCTAACAACCTAAGGACATGTTTAGTATCGTTTTTATTTTCTATTTTTCGTTTATTTTTCACAAAAAAATAAAAAGTATGCTTGGTAATTTGTTTGTATTTTTTGCTTTTATTAAAAAGTTGAAAGCATTTTTTAAAGAAAAAAATGAAATTAAGAAAATAATAAAATGATATTTTTTTCATTTGTTGCTTATTTTTTTCGTTATGTTTTCTCGTATCACCTTTTCTCTCTCTTCCAACTCTCTTTACCTTTCTCTCTCTACTCATCCACTCTCTATTCCTCTCTATTTTTTTCTCTTCTTTCTCTCTCTATATCATTTCTCTATCCACTCTTTCTTTCTCTAGTCATTCTCTCTCTACTAGTTCTCTCTCTATTCTCTCTCTACTCATTCTCTCTCTACATAATCTTTGTCTATCCTTTCTCTCTACCATCTTTTTTACTCTTTTCCTATCTATTTTTTCTCTTTACCTGTGCTTTCTCTAGCTTCTCTACCCATTCTCATAATCTCTCTTCATCCTTTCTGTCTGTACCATTTTTTTATACTTTCTTTCTCCATCCACTCTCTGCATTTTCTCTCTCTACCTGTATTCTCTCTATCCTCTCTACTCATCTCTTTTTCTCTCTCTTTTTTCTCTCTCTACCCATTATGTATCCTTTCTCTCTCTACCCATTCTCTCTACTATATCTATCCACTCACTCTCTCATTTTTCTCTCTCTAACCATTCTCTCCATTTTTCTCTCTCTCCCCTTTTTCTCTCTCCATCCATTTTCTATCCTTTCTGTCTCTAACTATTCTTTCTACTTAACCATGATAAATAGAGAAGAAAGAATAGTGTAGAGAGGATACTTGTAGAAAAATGAGAATAGTGTAGAGAGGATACTTGTTGAGAGAGAAAGAATAGTGTAGAGAGGATACTTGTAGAAAAATGAGAATAGTGTAGAGAGAATAGTGTAGAGAGGATACTTGTAGAAAGAATAGTTACTTGTAGAAAAATGAGAAAGTGAGTGGATACTTGTAGAAGGAATAGTTTTCTATCCTTTCTGTGCTTTCTCTAGCTTCTCTACCCATTCTCATAATCTCTCTTCATCCTCTCTCCATCCATTTTCTATCCTTTCTGTCTCTAAACATTCTCTCCACTATTCTTTCTACTTTATTTATCATTTCTCTCTCTATTTTTTATTCTTATTAAAAAAATAAAAGTCGACAATGATAAATATAAAAATCCAGCAAACAGTAAAAACATAAAAACAAAAAATAAAAAGCAACAACAAAATAATAACGGCATTACTAAATGAGCTATATACTTGTAGTTTTTGTATTCTTCCAATTTGCTAGTTTATTGTTGATCGGGCAAAACCTGCATATGCACAGAGCTAATTGTAGTAATAATAATCAAGCAAGTATTTCAAGTATCTAATTCACAGGGAACAAATACTAACTAGATTTGTAAACTAAGCTTAACTGAAAATAAACTCAATAGAAACTAAGATTCAAATTTGAAATTGATTTGAAGATTAATTACAAACAATTAAATAACAAAATTTAATTAACTAAAGAGAACTAGCAATTGAAATCTAAAGTTAAGGTTTTTTTAATTAGAAAAGAGACTAGAGCTGAGGATTTTATGTAAAAAGAGAGTATATTACATTAGTTTTACAGATTTTATGATTTGAACATCATTTTTACTTAATCTAGCTTTTGCTCTCTCCTGAATATTTAAGTCGTACTTAACCTACTCACAATCTTCTTCCCAACTCACACAAAAATAGGTTAAGCTTATTAAGCATAGAGAAACAATTGGTATCATACAAGTCTTTCATCTCCCAATATCAAAATTCGCACGTTTATCTACCTACTACGTGGTTAATATCTCATTTTCTGACTATTGACATAACCCAAAGCTTACTTCTATGGTGATTAAGCATAAAAGTGACATTAATGTCAAAATAGATAAATCAAATCAATTATTCAAATTAAAATAATACTAATTCAAAAGATAAGAAATTATCTATAAAAATTACGTAATCCAACCCCCTAAATTAGGCTGTATCTCTAACCCTAGCTTGAAATTTAGTAAACCATACTAAAGACCAAAAGATTTAAAAAAAAAAAAAAAGGGAAATAGTGTAGATGAATTCATAAGAACAAGAAGAGAAAAGAAAAACTCTGTTTGGGTGCTCAAAAATTTGAAACACTTACTGCAGTCTTCAATCTCTTTGCTTTCCTCTTGTCTGCGTGTTTTTAGCTTTTGTGTTGGGTGTAGAATTGAAAGACTTCTTAGGGCTTTTTGGATCTATATGCAAATTGCTGAATGTCCGAAAATACTACCAGGTGTCCCTACAAACTTTTAGTTCTGCCTGAACTAGGAAAACTATAGAATTCCTAAACCCAAACTGGACTAAGGCCAGATCAAGCCAAACCGAATGTGGACTAGCCCCAATATTAATCCTCAATCTCACGGCTTCCTTAATAGGTCTGATCCATAGTTATTAAACCCGGCCCAGCCCGACCAGTCGGACCGGTGACCCGATGACCCGGACACTGGGTCAGGCCGGTTCGCGTGAACAGTAACCGGGTCATTTGAATAATAAAAAATTATTTTTTTCACTTTTTACTGTACAAACAGTAAAAATAATTTTTTTTAATGATGAACAGTGGTCAAACAGTAAAAAATTATAATTTTTTTCACTTTTTACTGTGTAAACAGTAAAAATAATATTTTTTTAATGATAAACAGTGTTCAAACAGTGAAAAATTATAAATTTTTTTCATTTTTTACTACTTGAACAATAATATTTATAAAATATTTACACACTAAAATTTATTTTTTTTAACTTTTTACTGTGTGAATGATAAAAATAATATTTTCATAATACTAAACAGTATTACACAATATTTTTTTTGTACAATTTAATAATTTTTTACTTTTTATAATCTAATTTTCTGTATGCAATAATTTAACATTGTTCATATATCAAATAATATGTTACATTGACCTTAAAAAATAGTTTTTTAAGAATTTTTATTAAAATTTTGATTAGTATAAACTATTTTTTAATTTGTGAAAATGTAGTTATTGTGATAAATTGTACAAAAAATTTATATATATTATTTGATATATTCACTTTCTTAAGAATTAATGACCCATTGGTTGAACCAATGACTCACTGGTTAAACTAATGACTCACTGACCCAATCGCCTGACCGGGTCAGTGTCCAAGCCGATTTTAATAACTATGGTCTGATCAATAATCATCAATCTTTACTCCTTTTTGTGTCAATCTGCCCTACAAAACCCAAAATAACAAAAAAAAAAGGTAAAATTCACCAAAAAAAGGTCCAAATTGCACAAAAAAATGAATTATTTTAAGCATATAAACCACGTCACATTTATGCAATTATTGAACTTATCAAAGTTCCCACACTTGAACTATTGTTTGTCCTCAAGCAATCACACAGCATATCAATAACAAAATTGCACATGAACCTTCACCAAAATCCTACACAAATCAAATTCTTGAAATAGTGCCTCATTAACACAATATAAGATTAATTCAAAAGTATCATTCAACACGTAACTAATCAATTATAATCAATAATTTCCTCATTCTCCACAAAACAAGTTAGAAACAATTAATCATGTGCAAGAACCCTTTATTAATCAATGATAACACTTAGCTACCTTTATGTAGGAAATGACTACACACACTAATCTAAAGTCTCATTAAAAGAAACAAGCTCCCCTCAAAAATATAAAACCAGAACGGGGATCAATATGACTTAGCTGAAGTCGATTCTTTTTTATTTTAGAATTTATTAGAATATATAATATTTTTGTCTCTAAGTATTCACTTGCTTTTGAATGTGAATACCATCACTTGTGCTAGAGGTACCCGAGCACTACTTTATATGCAATTCATTTAGAATGTTTTATATATTTATAATTTAATTTACCTTTTGACGTGAATATCAACAATTATAATCAAAACTCTTAGTTACTCAGTAATTTAAAACAGCGAAGTAAATCACTTAATAAATTTTTAGCCTCTTATCTAGCCTCTTAAATTTTTTTAAATTTTTTTAATTTATATCAAATCATATCCTAAAAATTTTTCAGATGATATCCCAAGAGATGATAACTTTTGTTCAATTCTTTTAAATAAATGTATATATGATAATAAAGTATGATAGTTTTAATGTTTTTGTTTAATTTTATTTAGTTGTTCAAATAGTTTTATCAGTTATTAATAGTTAGTAATTAGTAAAAAATTTAAAGAAAAATGAAATATATAAATTCTTAAAGTACTAAGGTATCCTACACTATAATTTCTACATTTTTTTAAAAAGATGAGAAGAGGGGTTCGGACATTACATGGAGTTTGTTCTCTCTATTCTAAAAAGAATTTTGTAGAAAATTTAATTAAAAATTAATTCAGTTCAAGTCTTTTATTTTTAAAATTTTTCATTTTCTCTCACATAAAAAAGTGACTGAATCAGTCTAAAATGATCCAAACCAGATAGTTCTAAATTAGATTGAACTAGAAATGAACTAAATCAAAATCTTTACTAAACTAGAATTTCGAACCAGATTGGAACTAGAAACATCAATTTTAATTGATTGAAGCTGAACTGCCACCCAACAGTTTGATTCTAGTCCCTCTTAACATTAATGTTGTGTTTGGATTGTAAGAATTTGATTAGAAAGTAAGTTGTGAGAAAAGAATGTTGTGAAAAAAGAAAATAGTTTGGAAAGATATGAAAGAAAATAATAAAAAATAATAAAGAAAGTTGTGAAAAAGGAATATAGTTTAAATTTGAGAGAAATATGTGAGACAAAAAATCATTAAAAAATGAGGTAATTTAAATAAAATCTTTTCTCATTGTTTTGTTATAAAACAAACAGAACATAAAATTAAAACTGTCGGTCGGAAACTTGAATTGTATCCAAATCAAGAAAGGACACCAATGTCTTTTTTTTTTTTTTTTGGTTGCCAGAAACACCAATTTCTTGATGCAACTCGAATGATAGAAAGCTTTGCTCATTTGGGCACGCCACGACAAATGCCAGCTTGGCCACTAGTTTTTTGTTTTTAAATTTTTTTTATTTTTGCGTGTGTTTTAGAGAAAACAATACCAATGGCGGCTAAGGTGGCATTGGAAAGAGAAATAAAAGAAAAATAAAATTAAAATTAAAGCAGGGACGGGGGTCGTTGTACTTGTGGTTTGGAGTTGGACATCTGAAGCCAAGGCGTTTGGACGTCGTTTTCAGTAAAAAGCATGGACTGCGTGGTCCCTCCCAACAACATCCAAGTAAAATCCAAATTCATTTAGGACTCCCTCTTGTTCTGTCTTCTTCTGCATCCGTCCTCTGTGCTGTCTAACAATCTATGTCTGTCACTTTTGCTGGTACCACACCCCACTTGTTTTCACCACCAGAAAACTTGATCATTTCTTTACTTTAAAAAATATCGAATGAAATTTTATAAATAAAATTAGAGTGATACATATTTTTAAATAATTATAATAAAAAAATTATTAAATATTATTAAATAAATTATATGAATATTTTAATACTACTTAATAAAATATTTTTTATTTTTTTTATTTTTGCAGCACATTGTTATTTTTTCTTCTTCTTTTTCTTTTGTGAAAATGAAAATATTTAGCAACTAGGAGAAGAATTCAAAGACTACAGCATTTTCTAACCAACTTTTTTTTTTTTTTTTGTATTGGAATGATTTTCCAACTGGTAAGTAAGTTCTATATATATCACCGCCAGACAATTAATTCTTATATAATATTCATACGGCAAACACGATATTTTGCAAAGTTCATAATACTTTGTTATTTTCCTTATTGATGTACACAGTTGTAGTTCGCTAATACAAATTATCTTGTTGACCTTTTAGTTTTTGTAAATTTGTTATTCACATGTCAAAACACACAAATGACATTTGCATTACCAAAAAGTTTTCTTTATGTGAACGTATTATGACTACAACCCTCCGCGATGTAAATATCGACTTAGTTGTACCTTAAACAAAGGATTAATCAGAAACATATGTTCGAATTTTTAAAAAATGGTTTATTTTACTACACTTAAAATTTGACTTTTTTTTTTTTTTTGGTACGTACATTTTTCAAACATCAGTTATTTTGTTTGTCAAATCAAAGCTAAAATATTAAAAAATTCAATTGTATACACTTTTTATCTTATAAAATACATCTTTTTCTCCATTGGGTTGGGGAATTGTATATTTTAAATAAATGAATATTACATCTCACCGTCAAATATATAGTTCGTTGGCTACTGTACCATGCGTCTACACCATGCTTGATGATTATTTCGAAGTACTTTAGTCCCTGGTTTTTTTTTTAATAAAATACTTTTTTTTTAATCTTTAGGGAAGGACTAAGGGGGTATTTGGGTTAACTTTTAAATGGATGCATTTACGTTTCATTTTGAAAAAACAGAAAGATAGACGTTTGGTAAATTTTGTAGTTTACTGTTTGATTTTACTTATTTTCTTATTTGACTTCCTATCAGCAGCTGATTGAAAAATAGTTCTGAACTACTTTTTACTACTTTTTGGATTACTTTTCACTTTTTAATATTAATAATAATTTATATAAACTAAATTACCTTTAAAGAATATTTATATAATTTTACTATTATTTTTTTTACTTGACACATGAATTAGATATGTTAATTTATTTTATTAGTATTTATGTAACTTCAATAATTTTTTTCAAGTATCCTTAACTAATATTTTTTTCACTTCAATTTTTTTTTAATATTGACATTTATAAAAAAAATCTCAAATATAATAATTTTTATCATTTAATAAAAATTAATATTTTTTTAAAAAATTAAAAATTAAGTAAAATAATTCTCAATATTATTTATAAAATATTATTCTAAAATATAAAATATAAAAATATAAAAATAAAATTTTTAATATAATATATCTACACAAATTATATAACTAAATTAAACATTTCATTATTCAACAGTAACAGTAAGTATAAAATTAATCAAATACTTTATTAATTTTATCAACAATCAGCAACAGTAAGTAAAAATTAACAATCAATAATCAGCAGTAATAATCAGTAACAGTAATCAATAATAGTAATATTTAACAGTTAATCTAAACAGACCCTAAGAAAATGAGGGAGGGGATGATGAGAATTAGGGGCAAAGAAGATCGCACTTTCAGGGCAAAGAAGATCGTATTTTCGGTGTCTAAAATAAGATCAAAGTCTCTTATTAATTAATTCAATTGTACCGAGATCCTCTTTAGCAAAATACTTTAATCCTTTTAATTTTTGACTTTGTTGACATCTTAACTTTCTGTGATTTACTTGTTGAATAAATGTTAGTGGGTCGGTAATTTTTGTGTCGAATTATGTGTCGAATAAAACTGGAACTGTTATTTTTGAAACTAGAACTGATATTTTTGAATCAGTTGTTATTTTTACATTTCAAAAATATCAATCACAATTTTAAAAATAACAGTTACGGTTTCATTCGAAACAAAATCCCAAAACTTTGCACCCTTAGTTGTTTTGTATTTGACCTTTCTATGATTTCAATTTAGGCATAAAGTCCTCTTGTAGTTTTTCATTTTTACAATTTACCCTTTTAGTAAAGTTCACATTAAATCTATCAACAAAAATTTGTTAAAATTACATTATTTTGTGATTGTTATTTTTTTATTAAAATAATAAAAATATGTCATATATTGTTGAAATTGAATTTCAGTGTATACTGCATTTCAGATCATATCCTTCACAATTTTTGTTAATTTCAGCGTATTGCGCATATTAATATAGTGATTTTTGAGACAATATTCATAATTAACTTTTATGTAAAAATATAATAAATATTCTATAATTACAAAACAATCTAATTATAGTCAGTTTTTGTTAATAAATTTCACAAATTGCTGTTAGAGATTAATTATTAAAATTAAAAAACACAAAAAGTTTATTGTTTAAACTTAAACCACTGAAGAATAAAATACAAAATAAGCAACTTATAAAAGAGTGAAATGTATTTAACCCTTCTTTTTGGGAAAACTATTTTTTGTGATAACATTGTTTGTAATCCGATGAGACACATGAAGTGAAGATTCAGCGCACTCCTTAAAGCCTCAACTCCATACGTAGACGACAATAGCTGATATTATATGCATCAAAAAGTTTTTTTTTTTTTTTTTTTTTGAGAATTTGAATTGTCGTCAAAAATATTTGGGTGCGTAAATGACTGTTTTCGGATATTCAACATGATCGCTTTTAATATGTAACAAAACAGTTATGAAATCTATTACAAATTGTTTTACATTGAAAGTGATCGTTTTGCACGGCAGTTATTAACACATTTAGATCTATTTGATAGAAATATTTTAATACGGCTGACGGTATTTGGAGTGAGGCTGAAACAATAGTTTTTAAACTTGGACGAACCTCAACCAGTCGTACTGATGGATTAATTTTATTTTAAATAAATAATTAGAATTTTTGTATTATGTAAGAATAAAGAAAATGATATTGAAATAATTCCTCATAGGCCAAAAAAAATGATATTAAAGCATATATTTATAAGTATTATTAATAAAATAATATAATTATATATAAATTTTGGGAAAAAAGTAAAAAATTAAGATTGATTTGACCGGTTTATTTGTTAGTAAGATTGTAGACGAGTGGAGCCGAGCTGAATTTTGTATGGTTCAAGTGTCAACTTATTTATTAAACAAACTTAAAAATAAGATTTGATATCAATATCATTTAATAATAAGCCGAGCATATTATTATCAAGTTGAGTTTTCAAACTTTTAATGAAATGTATCATTTAATTTTATAATATTAACAAAATAATTAAAATTAAAAATTTTATTATTATACATAAAATAAAAGGATAAAAAATATTTATTTAAATAAAATAACTAGTTAAAAAATAAAATTTTAATTTTAAATGTATAAATGTAAATATATCTAATATATAATCTTAAA
This sequence comes from Carallia pectinifolia, assembly GCA_037832335.1. NCBI lineage: Eukaryota > Viridiplantae > Streptophyta > Magnoliopsida > Malpighiales > Rhizophoraceae > Carallia > Carallia pectinifolia. Next base: position 8,977,096 of record CM075444.1, read on the forward strand.
AATAAATAAAATAAAATTATTTTTATAACATAATAAATAAGATTATACAAGCGAATCTTTATATAAATTGTTTACAAATTTAATCTATTCAAACATACATTTGTTCAAATTCAATTTACTTATCAAACGAGTTTCAAAATTTAAGTTCGTGTTTCATTAGTCTAAATAAATAAATTTGAACAAGATTCTTATAAAATCAAATCACTAAATTTTTAAGTAACGTATCAACTTTTTTACAGTCCCATTGATCAGGTCGGGTGGAGTAATTTTCGCTGGGGTGAGGCTGCATCTTTCTTTCTTTCTTTTATTTATTTATTATTTTTTTTGGAAGTAAAAGCGGTTAGCTGGTGTTTTATTAACGACAAATAATGTAAAAAAAAAAAAAAGGAAGACAAATAATGATTCTGTGTCTTGTCTCTTCTTTATTCCCTCTGTTGTTGATCTCGTCCGTCCGTCCGTCCTTCCAGTAATACTGATTTACTATTGCTATTAATTAACATTACAAATAATAATAATGTCAATAGAAATCAGAGTGGCGTCGTCTCCTCTGTTCTCCGTTTCTTTAAGGTTTCCGCCAGCCAACCAAACCAACCATAAAGTCCAAACCATGTCTATCGCCACTTCTCAGATCTGCTTTCTCTTTGCCCTTTCTTCTCACGGTATATCACATGTCCATCTTCTTTCTGCTTATTTTCGTTCTTTTTCTCTCTTCTTTTTTCTCTGCATAGTTATTGATTATTAGTTTGTATTGTTAAAGAAATGAAAGAAGACTTTTACTTTCTATGGTGGAATTTTTTAGCTGTTTATTTTCCATTTCCTTTTGAAAAACCCCATCTGTCCTTTCTCTTCTTCTTCACTGATTCCATGTGGGTTTTGCGTCTTTGAAGCGTTCACGCTCGTTTGGGATTGAATTTTTCTTTCGCTTTTTTTTTTCTTCAAAGATTCCTTGACTGACTTGCTGCGCGGTTCTTTTGTGTTGGTTGTTCTATTGGTATGGCTTAATTTGAGATTGAGGAACTTCTGAATATTCCCATCTTGATAATTGGGTTTCCCAATGAATTTTTTGTTCTTTTGATTATTTATCTACTTTTTGGTTTTTTTTTTTTTTTTTTTTCAGATTTTCCACTTTGTTTTGTATTTCATGTAGCTGCAACTGTTGGATTTATTATTTGACTTTTCTCAGCTGGGTCTGAGCAAGTTGTCTTATGTGTGGTGTACAGTAATTGGGTTATTTTGTAACCTTAACTTGGATGTTGAATTTCATTGTGATCTGTGAAGGTTCAATTCTAATATCTACTATTTACGGCCAATTATCAGTTCTTTGTTGTTTCTTGATCGATTTAGAGGCCGTCTTAATTTGTTTCTGTGGAAAGTAACTGATACTTGAATGAGGTCCTCCTGTATTGCAATCTGCAAGCTATTTTATCAATATGAGATCATTAAGGAGTAGCGTCCTAGTTAATTAGTCGAACTCTGTTCACTGTGTTTTACCGTTGAGTCTGATTCTCATTCATAATATATGATAACTCTTATAGTCTTTAGATGAATGTTTGGCCCTTGTTGATTTCTCATTTTTTACTCCTTTGCTTTTAGTTTCCATTATTGCACTGTCATACGGTGGTTCACATGCTTATTCCAAATGTGACTGAGAAAACCTACCACAAACGTGGGGGATGGTCTATTGTGTCAGATGCAAGTTGTGTACTAATTTTCTTTTTCATCTACTTATGTGGTCCATTTTGTTGAGGATACCATGATCTGGCTATGGTGCAGTGTCAGAGAAAACTGTAAACGTTCTGCTAGATGATGAATGAATTCCCAACTCTTCTGAAAATTTATGCCTGAATTTGGTTTTTGTTCCTGAGCTGAAGACTTTTTTTGTCCTATAACTATTGAAAAGTTACTATGATGATTTCTGCTTTGTCAGGTGAATGAAATTGTGGAGGCTTGAAGGAAGGAGCATTAGATGCTCCAAAAATCTATGCCTATCAAGTTTGACAGTTCTCATCAAGGGCTTCTTCGCTAAGAATGTTGTGAGATATACCTAGTACTTAAGTTCCTGTATTATTTGATTCTGCGCTAAAAGTGACAAAGATGGACAGGTCCGACACATCAGGTTTTGTAAGTGGTGGAGTCAGCGTATTTGAACTCCACATTCTAATGTGTGATGGTTAGTAGCCTGTTCTGACATCTGTTCTGCAAGTTGAGCCTTCTGTTCTTCAGTATTATATTGTTGCAGCTTCTGGAAAATGGATATTAGCAATAAAACTGTGCAGCATTCTCATACTATTGAACTTGCAAAAAGTGACAACTTTGGTGATACTACTTTACGCTTGAGCTGCCTTGGCTTTGGGGGAACAATGTTTGAAAGCAGTGAAAACAATCTGAAAGTTGATTTCTTTGGTCCTGATGATGGCTGCAGATTGATCCTTGGCTTGGGTCCAACACCAAGTGCATACCGTGGCGACCGCAATGGCACAGGGACTAATGAGACCAAAAAATCAGTTGCTGCTGTCTTATCTCCTAAGGGGTTGCCATCTGGGGGTGATTCAATCCTGAAGCTTGGCCTTTCTGGAGGGAGTGAGGAATATTTTAGTGGGTTTGATTGTTCACTATCAGAGGCTGATATTCATTCACCTCCTATGCACCAAGCTTGTGGCACTGATAAATTCTTGATTCCTGTCGTTGACGAGGGCTCCACTTCGGCCAAGAAATCTGGTGGCTACATGCCGTCACTTCTTTTAGCTCCAAGATTGAGCAGTGGAAAAGTATCATTGCATATGGAAGAAGTTTTTGAGCTTGGGACCAAACCTCGTTGTCATCAATTGGATCTGAGCCATCCACCAGCTGCTACCACAGGATACTCAGTGGGTACTATTTCTGAGCAGGCAACTACTACTGCATCTTCAGAACACAGGACCAGCAATCCAAAGAAGTGCAAGTTCATGGGGTGTACAAAGGGAGCTCGGGGAGCATCAGGTCTGTGTATTGGGCATGGGGGCGGACAGAGATGCCAAAAACCTGGTTGTAACAAAGGCGCTGAGAGTCGAACTGCATATTGTAAGGCCCATGGAGGAGGAAGAAGGTGTCAACACTTGGGTTGCACTAAAAGCGCTGAAGGGAAGACAGATTTTTGCATAGCGCATGGTGGTGGCAGAAGATGTGGGTTTCCAGGGGGGTGCGCAAAGGCTGCACGAGGCAAGTCAGGGCTTTGCATTAAACATGGTGGGGGCAAGAGGTGTAAGATTGAAGGCTGTACTCGTAGTGCTGAAGGACAGGCTGGTTTATGCATATCCCATGGGGGTGGGCGCCGTTGCCTTTACACAGGATGTACCAAAGGTGCTCAAGGAAGTACAATGTTTTGCAAGGCCCATGGTGGTGGTAAGCGTTGCATATTTTCAGGATGCACGAAAGGTGCTGAAGGGAGCACACCGTTGTGCAAAGCACATGGTGGAGGAAAACGCTGCTTCTTCGATGGGGGTGGGATTTGTCCCAAAAGTGTTCATGGAGGCACAAACTTTTGTGTAGCCCATGGTGGTGGAAAGAGGTGTGTTGTGCCGGGCTGCACAAGAAGTGCACGTGGCCGGACTGATTGTTGTGTCAGGCATGGTGGGGGAAAGCGGTGCAAGTTTGAGAACTGTGGGAAGAGTGCCCAAGGTAGCACAGACTTTTGCAAAGCCCATGGTGGGGGTAAACGTTGCTCGTGGGGAGAGGGCAAATGTGAGAAATTTGCAAGGGGCAGGAGAGGTCTTTGTGCTGCACATAGCAGCATGGTCCAGTATCAGGAAACAAGCAAGAAAGGTTTGATTGGACCACATCTCTTCCATGGCATTGTGTCTGCGTCTTCAAATGTGGTCAGCAGTATCGACAATAATTGTTCATCATCCGGAGTTAGTTCTGTCTCTGATTGCATTGATTCCCTGGAAAGGCCATCAAAAAGACAGCAACTTATACCGCCACAGGTATTGGTTCCTCCATCTATGAAGTCCTCATCTTGTACAATGTTACTGGGTGCTGAGAAGCAAGTGGAAGGCAGAAATGGTTGTGGCCCTGACACCGATGTCGGTGCAGGCAGCAGCGGTCATATAAAGAGTTTTGATTACATAATTCCTGAGGGAAGGGTCCACGGGGGTGGTCTTATGTCATTGTTTGGTGGGAATCTGAGGAATGCAATTGATGGAATGTGAACATGGTGACTCAGAAATGTGCGAATTCTTTTTGGGAACTGGGGGATTCTTGATTATGAAATTGTGGATAAAAATGGTGGCTGTTTAATAAATCATGTGTAGCTTTTGTTGATTGTAGGGATTTCAATATTGTATTATAGTGTAGCTGAGGACTTGAATCTTCTTTTTGAATGTTTGATTCATTTAAATAAGCCCTCCAAAAATCATCCTCAAAGCATGTTATGAGGTTGTGTGTAATGCCTGTAGTTGTAAAGGCAATTATGGGGTTGAAAATACTGCTGTGAATAGTTGCAGTTACTCTTCCTAATTAAGTGGATGTTGGCAACAAAGTTGTCAGAATCTTAAAGATTTGTTCGTAAGCTTTAATTTCTCTGAAATGTATTTTTCTGGGTCTTGTCAATATTAGACAAACTGATTTTAGGAATTATCTATCTCGTCAGAAGGATGGGGATTACGAATTGATGGTAAATTGCAGAGACCATTTGTGTGCCGTCTGCCGCAAAGCTATGAAGCTTTGGCCATTTCTCAGGTGCTTAGTCTAGTTCCTATAATCTTTTCAAGTGTTCTGATGATATCTAATTCTGAAGTTTTCTTCTTCAACTTTTGCTTCGGAGATGAAATATGATTGAATGGACGTACGCCATCATGAATGCTTATGTATTAGGTATATGCATGGAGCTCAGCTCCTTTACTTCGACGCCTCGGTTTCTTTTTACGAGGAAACCGTCTCTTTATGACAAAAAAATGAGGTAAGTTAAGATTGTTTCTTGACCACTTGGGGAAATACCGTACACTACTCTAGTAGTCCCTAGATTTATTATGAAATATTATTTTTCTCTGAAATATATATATATATATATATATATATATATATATATATATACATTTATTTATTTTTATCTATAAGAAGATTTCATCAAAACTTAGAATTATATTTTAGGAGTTTATGTATATAAATCCTTTATTTCAGATTTGAGAGATATCTCATTTGGCTTTTGGAGTGTTTTAGGAGGTGAGAGTAATTATAAGTGGGTGATTAGATATAATAGCGAATTTGAAAGTCTGAATCCATAGCCATTGTCACAAAATGCCTTTGATCAAATCCCGTGTCTTTGTCTGAAATAAAAATCTTCTAACAAAACAAAGTGAAGTATGCATGTTCCAATGGAGTAAAAATCTTTGTCTTGATTTTGGCCGGCCGCTGTCTCTCAGTGGCCGTCGGGGGTTCCCACCGTTGTGCGGTACAGGTCTTGAACCTTCTATTTTCCCAATGTTGCTGTTTTGGGCTTTGGCCCAATTCCTTCTCTAAGGACTGCTTTCAGCTCCTTGAGCTATGGGCTTGAACTTGGGCTTCCTTTGGTCTGCATGGGCTGTGTTGGGTTGAATACGATTTAGTTGTGGTGAGATCAGTTGGTTGAGTCTTTGAAGACTTGTTTTGTCTTATATGTAAAACGGTTGCATTATAGAGTAACGTGAGTTCTGTTTTCAACTGATTCTTTGTACAATTTTCATATTTAATCTAATGAAATTCCTCGTTAGCGAAAAAAAAGTATGCATATTCGCATATTATCCACAGGTATCCTGGTTTGCATGTCATTCATTCCGATTTAGAGTGTTAGAATACTTAAAAATGATGTGTGCCTATGTCGGACACGACATTTCTTAGACTCGTATCAAATGCAGATATTTTTCGGATACTTTGAAATGTGTCCAACAGAAAAATAAAAATAAAAAAATTTAAATATACGTGTCGAATACTTTTAATTCATGCGTCAAATAAATTTAATACACGAGTCGAACACATTTAATACATGTGTTTGATACTTTTACTTAATGTGTTACACACGCGTATATATATATATATATATATATATATATATATACAAATGATCTTGGGAGTAAGTTGGGGTATAACATTGTTACCAAAAAATGAGCTTCATCTGTTCATGACAGAGAACTCGGTTCTGCAGAGTAGACAGACTAGGCGCTCCATTCGTATACCCACAAACCACAAACAAGATAAAACAAACTCGGTCCTGCAGAGTAGACAGACTAGGCTCTCCATTCGCATGAAACCAAACTCGGTCCTGTTTACTCTAGGCTATATATTTATCCAGAGTTTCACTTGCATGGAAAACAATACCTACCTGGCAACCGGTACGGATCTAGATCCAGAAGCTAAGGAAGTATTTAAAATACAATAAGTCTAATTATTTATATAATTATATTAATTTTTTTAATAAAAATAAATTAATAATTTATTATATCACATTTATATTTTAAATATTTTCTCTACCTACTATCCTCTTATTATTAATCTTTTTTTCTACCTATATATGTTTATCCACCTAGACTCTCTCCAATATTATTACTCTATATTTTAAGGGTCCAACTACATCCACCGAGCTCCGTGAACTGAGTTTTATACCCACTGACATGTAATAACACGTGGCACACAACATAGAAAATAAAAGAGCTGTGTAAGCAGTCCAGCGTGTGAAAAGGTCTCAAAATTGAAATGTAATCAATTTAGGTTTTCTCAGTTGGAGCGCCGGTACAAACCCATTTCTCTACCTCCTCTGTTTCCATTGTTTTACAGATACAAAACTCATTGACGACAAATGAAGATCTATTCTTCCTTTTTTCTTTCTTTATTAATTGTTGTTTCTGTCATCCTATCAATGTGTTTGTGTTCAAGATATTTGACAAACTTTGCCAGTGTGGAGATCCCCCATTGAAACACGATTAAATTAAGAAAGTGTCCTGTTTTTGTGATTAAATTGAGAATGTGTTCTGTTTTTGTGTGTATTTTCAAATTAATTGTTGTTGATGTGAAGTAAAATGGGCGTGATTTTTTAAAGTTCATCGTATATATTGGTGTTTGCAACATCGGCAAAAAATGGCAATAGAATAATTGAGATGTGCAAGGAATTCATCGAAGATGACTTTAGAAGAAATCCCGTAAAATGATTAAGCCTATGATTTGATCATATCCCAGTCACAGGATTTCTTCAGAAACAGGAGAGAAGAGTAATAGAGGTGGTGGAAAGTAAAAATTGTGAAAATGAGGAGGAACAGAGCAAAGGTCAGATACCTATGTCTTTGCCAGGCAATTTTCAAGAGGAGGCTGTGGAGAATTCCAACATAGGGAAGGCTGGACAAGATGATTGCAAATCCAAAGTTGAATACAACAAAATAACAAATAACATTGAAAATTTGACTGTTGAGGAGACAAATGAAATGAGCTGCGGGGTTGAGAGAGCAGAATCAGATGAAGTGAACCTCAAAGCAGAGAGACGGGTACTATCGGAAGAGGAAGCAGCGATTGTTATTTAGTCTGGTTATCATGGATATGAAGTAAGGAAATCAGAGCCTCTGAAGAAATTGAAGCAAATTGCCAAAGTTCGGGACTTTCTCCCCAGATTTCTTGTAGTGGCGCGAAGACTGTAAAATTTTCATTTCAACATTTGGTTTTTGGGGGCAAAACTGACGGAAATTAAAAATGTTTCAGTTGCCACGTTTCCTTCTCCATTCCACGTTGAAAATATTTTTTTTTGGCTCCACGTCATCTGCGTGTAGTTTTCGGTGCACTCCCTGCATGTCTAAATGCTTTCTGATATTTTAATTCCTTGAATATGAACCCAATATATCATATCATACTAATCTACCTATCCATTTAGGTGATGAAAAAAAACACTAATTCAACTTAATTCCATCCACATGAACATGATGTGTGTGGTATGGAATAGATGGGCCTATCTCCGATCCATATGGATAGGGCAATCGTCATCAACTGCCTATCACTGCCACTGCAACTGCCAGTAGTGCCAATCAAAAACCAGAAAAAAGAGAGAGAGAGAGACAGTGGGGAAAGAAAGAAAAGAAAAAGAAGGAAAGGAACGGAGTGGAGAAAGCAGGCACTTCATTCATTCATTCATTCAACTGAAATTATCCTCTCAATTTGGTTGGTTGGTTTTGATGCCTCAAAGAAACCCAAAATGAGTGTCGTGGCTCTCACCTTCATCACTAACAACTCTCCTCTGCCTTTCTCAGCAGCCTTTCCCTCGCACCCCTCCTCCCGTCCCCAAAACCTCCTCCTCCGCCTCCCGTGTTTCAGATTTACACCCAACACCCAATCATCACCATCATCACCATTAGCAGCAGCGGCGGCGGAGGCAGCAGCATCAGCATCCCCCGCCACCCAGCAACACCCCAAGTCCTCCTCCTCTTCCTCCTCCTCATCATCAAAAATTTCCCGCACAAAGACGGGCGTCATTGTCATTGGAGCTGGCCTTGCTGGCCTAGCTGCAGCCACCCGTCTCCACTCCGAGAAAATTCCTTTCCTTCTTCTAGAGGCCTCCGACGCCGTTGGTGGCCGCGTCAGAACAGATGTCGTCGACGGTTTCCTCCTTGACCGCGGCTTCCAAATCTTCATCACTGCCTACCCAGAAGCCCAAATGCTCCTCGACTATCAATCCTTGGCCCTCCACAAGTTCTACTCCGGTGCCCGCATTTACTTGGACGACGGCGGCCAATTCCACACAGTGGCCGATCCTCTTCGCCACCCATTCGACTCCATCAAGTCCCTGAGTAACCCGGTGGGCTCTCTTCTTGACAAGCTGCTCATTGCATTAACCAGAATTCGGGTCCTGACTAAAACCGACGAGGAAATCTTGTTGGCTGCTGCTGCTAAGGAAACCACAACAATGGACATGCTGAGGGAAATGGGGTTCTCGGATTCTATAATTGAGAAATTCTTTAGGCCATTCTTCGGCGGGATCTTCTTCGATAAAGACCTCGAAACAACTTCCAAATTGTTCGATTTTATCTTCAAGTGCCTCGCTCTCGGCGACAACACCCTTCCGGCCAAGGGCATTGGAGCCATTCCTCATCAGCTGGCTTCTAAATTACCTCCGGACTCCATCTTGCTCAACTCAAGAGTCGTTTCTATTGATTTCGATGAACCATCATCATCATCATCATCATCATCATCAGCTCGTAACAGTGAAAGTCCGCCTCTTGTGAGGTTGGAAAATGGAGACGTTTTTGAGAGCGAGCTTGGAGTTATTGTTGCGGTTGAACAACCGGAAATTGACAAGCTTTTGGGGGGACGAGTTCTAAATAATGATGATGTTGTTGGGGGCCCAAGAAAACCGGCTCGTAGTACGGTTTGCCTTTACTTCTCTGCGGACCGGGATGTTATTCCGGTTCGGGATCCGGTTCTGTTTCTCAACGGTTCGGGCAAGGGGATTGTAAATAATATGTTCTTTGCGACCAATGTGGCTCCATCGTATGGTCCGCCTGGGAAGGCATTGGCGTCCGTGTCGTTGGTTGGGTTGTTTGAAGATATGTCTGATGATGATCTGACGGCTGAAGTTGTTCGGGAGCTTTCGGGTTGGTTCGGGGGTTCGGTTGTTGGTTCGTGGAGACACTTGAGAACTTACCGGATCAGGTATGCTCAACCGAACCAATGTCCTCCGACCGATTTGATGAAAAACCCTGCGGTTGGACCAGGGGTGTACATGTGTGGTGACCATGTCACTTCTGCCACTTTCGATGGCACTTTGGTTTCAGGAAGAAAAGCAGTTGAAGCCCTGTTGAGAGATGGGGCCTTTGTTAGATTTTAAAAAATAAATTAAACGTACATAACATGTGTTTTTACGTCTGTTGATTCAATTTTCTTTGTCCCTAAACCTGTCTGATTTTGCTGTGTACAAAACTGAAGCATCTTGTGGTTTATACGTAGCAAGCAAGTTCCTCATTTATATATTTTTTGAAAAAACATATGTTTGTACCTAGGAATAACCCATGCAATGTAACCAGGAGCAGATTGTTTACATTGATTTGCTTTGAACGGGAAATCTAGGATGTCATCTTAAATTTCTCAAATTCTTGGCTATTTGCTCTTGCCATTATTGTGAACCGAAGCATTGTGGTAAATTGTGCTGAATGTGAAACGAAACTTGATCAACTCAAGTACAACTTATGTGTTCATTCTGTGTGAACAGTGATCTGCATAAGGAAGCCTCTAGCATTGTGGCCAAGCCTCCATTAAACCTTGGTTTAGCATCCAATCCTATGCCTTTTCTTTGGAGGCAGGGGGGAAGAAGAGATTTGTGTTGCACTATACGTGCATTAACTGCACCTGGCAATGCCAGTGACGCATTTGTGAGAAATTGATATCCACTTGCATGTTCATGTATCCACTAAATTTCTTCAGCCGAGGCTCAAGTCTTCTGGTTGCAGATGTTCTCTTGCCGATGTTTGACACGGGGTCGGGGCAGGTAGATAGGGGGACCTTGGTGTGCTGAACAGGAACTAATTGATACCTCTCCAATAAATTTCATCCGATGCCCTCAATCTTTAGGTTATTAGTAGTTTTCTTGTGGGAGGTTGGTGGCTGGATACTGGCGCGTTCCTAGTCTATCAGGTTTTACCCTCCCCTGTACATTTGTCTGCTCTCTCTCGTCTTGTTTCCCCTGCTCTTCTATTAAACAGTAATGGCTTTATCCCTGCCCTGTTGAATGTTGTGTCATCTGTTTCCCGGCTTCATATCTCATGCCAGTACATTTTTACTCACAGAGAAATATTTATTTTTGGGTCATTGACATGCGTTCTAGGGGGGCGTCTTTAATGTAGGATCATTTGTATTTTTTGATTCTATGTCTATTGCTTAAGCCACTCCAACTGGTGGGAAATTTCATGTTGGCATTCCTGTCATTATGATTCGAGCAATGTCTGAGGGTGCGAGCCCTGATAGTGGGCTTTTGCCCAGAGAGATTCTAGTTTCCACAGTGTTGGTCTTCACGGTGTTTATGTTTTTGTTGTCTATTTTCATTAATGTACTTTGTGCAAGCTGGTCAGGATGAGTTTTGAGATGCAAATAAGTCCTTGCAAGGTAGTTGCGCCATCCCTGGCTTTGTAGACTCCATCAAAGAATTGGTCAGCTCTCTCATTTAGCTACTGTTAGCAACAGGAGGGAGCCATGCCTTCTCCTCCCCTAACAACAGTGTGTTCTTGTTTAGCTGCGGTAGTTGAACTGGTCAAGTGTTTCTTTACTGATCAAAAATTCTAGATTAAGGCCACCAAACTGCCGGTGATTAAAGGAAACCAGCTCCTGGCCATGGCCCCTGCCTGAAGGTGGGAAAGAAAATTACTGGATGGTTCATCGAGATATTGCAATGGTGGGTAAGCTCAGAAATATGAGAACACATATAATCGGTAATTCTGTTCAAGTAAAAGTTTTTGTGAAAGGAGTCTCAACTACAATGCAGCACACAGCAAATACACTCTTACGCTATAGGATACCTATGAAGGAACAACAGCCGGTACCCTCCCAAAAGTCCATTAGTTATACAATTTCTGGTAAATTCAAAATCTGCAGATTCTACTCTTTCTGACTCACTTTCTGAGATATCTTGTCTACATTGAGAATTAACATGACCATATGATTTTTGTTTTCCATTAAGCACAATATAACAAAACTCCTCTCAGTATCCACATGCTCCAGTTCCAGTCTGTCTTCAAAAAGAAAGTGATTGCTCTGATGTGCTACTGCTGCTATTGTCTTTGGTTGAGTTGTTTGGGCAAGAAGGTATCTGTTCACGACTATCACTTTTATTTCCACCATCACCTTCCGTATCTACAAGTTCAGAAAGTGCCTCTGGCCCATACGTCTGCATTAGCTCTTCCTGTATCATCACCAAGTAAGATTTTGTGAATGGCAAGTCCATCCCAACAGTCTTTCCAAGCAATGGACTATAAAAAGGGCAAGCAGGTTCTACACCAGAAATCCGCATAGCGTTGTAAAGTAAGAGATTGACGTACAAGGCTTGATGTAACATAAGGTCTCTCAATTATAACTTTGAAGTCAAACGTTTGACTTGTAAAAACAATCTTTGTAAATAAATATAAGACTGCGTACATTTGAATTGATTATTTTCTAGACTCTACAGTGTGAAAATCTCATATGTTGAAATATCCTTATTTGTTAAATAAGAAATCCAAAATTTCCTGCTTTATTTGTTTCCATTTATTAGTGAAGTTCTCTCTCTCTCAACCTTTCAACTGACATAAATTTCTGAAATTACATATCATCAAAAGCAATAACAAAATATAAAGAGCATCGTTTAATTCTAATTGCTTGAAGAACAATAAGAGAATGCAATTTACTCCGGAAAAGGGAAGCTCTGCAAGAGAATTCAATAAAAAGGAACAAACCATGCTCTTTATATTGCATTCTAGTCAAACATGATTGCTGGATTTTTCTGAACAGCAAAGAAAGGTCAAAACAGAACAGATCACTATGCAAGAAGCAGGTTTAAGAAGTGAACCATTATTGATTTATTTTCAGCTTGAAGTTTTCCACACTCTTCACTGAGACTTGTAAGCTCATGGTGGAGACGAGAGCTCTCAGCTCGCAGCACCTTCCACTGTTCTTGTAGCCTTTGACATTCTTGCTAGGAAACATTAGACCAAGAAAACCATACATTTAAGCTAGTCCAGTATGATTTTAACATGTTCTATATCTAATCCAACACTTGCAGTTCCAGAAATGGCATCAGCATGGCCTGAGCTAAAGCTACTGCTAGAAAATTCTCACTCAATACTTTTTGGCATATTTTCATATTGACGTGAATAATATGCTCTTCAGGGCATTTATCAGTTTACAAATATTGTGCTCACTTTTTTTCATCCCTTTAGCCATATTTAAATAACCGGACAGCAATTCAATAGTGAAGAAGGAGCAAAATGTATGTAAAAGAAGAAAAAAAAAAAGTCCTATCACAAAGTATCAAAGTTAATAATCTTACTCAGCTCAAATCGTCAAAGATATATAAATAAATAAATAATTCAGGATGCATTTCCTAAAATGTAAAGATCCAAATTGTGTTAGCTAATTCCATATAATCAAGTAATGAATGCTTTATCTTCCGGATACTGGAATTTCCGGCATTGATTTTTGGTTAATTCAAAGGGCTACTAGATATGTTGGTGGCTCAAGGCTATGTAAACATGAAAGCATAATGGATCTATGTGTGGAACAATTAAAAGGAGAAGACAGGTCAAGCAACAATATTGACATGAGGAGCTATGAACATTTATACCTGCTTGCGCAATTTTGACCTCTGTGCTGCCTCTCTATTTAACCTTTTTCTCCTTTCTTTCTTTAGTTCCTGCTGATCCTGATTAAACATGGTTATTGAGGTTAGCCAAAGCATCACAGTAAAGGTTTTTAGCAGAGAAATCAAACATGTGTTCATAATGGGAAAATTTATTTGCATTAGAGAATGAACATTTTGGAAAACAAAAATGCAATACGATACCAAAATGCTTACTGTAACAGTTTTATGAAAACAGTTTCCAAGAAAGAGCTGGAAATTTTAAAACAAAATTATGCGCAATCCTTCAAAATGTAGTCAAGAATAAATTGCCAACATCTTTTCACATTGTGTTTCAGATCCAAGGATTACTTGCAGGAAACAGATCTCCCACGATCTCTCACATACAAATATGTGTGAAAAATATAAAACACAAGCATTGTACTAAGATGGCCTACTATATACACGTCTATATGGGATTTTTTTTTGGCAATATACAGGTCTATATATTTTTTAGCCAATAGTCACTTGAGGTTTGTTGATCTAGATGCATCAGATTATTTTTATGTGTCATCAAGACATTCATTGTCAAATAACTTGTCAGCAAATTTTATTTGTTGGCTTCACACTTTTATTTCTAATTGTTGCCTCAGCAACATTCATCTGCTTTCAAATTACAGCGGGTAACATAAAACTTGGAAAAAGAAAAGATCAGCTCATACTAATGGGAGCGAGGCCGCAGGTATTTCTGGACTAAACTCTCCAAGTTTTGCTTCGGCACTAAATGCATTTGGCTTCATCCCCAATTTAAGACCGGCCCTAGCCTTACTGTCCTCCAAATCTTGAGAGTTGATATCTGCATTCTTCGAATGGAGTCGTATGGTAAACTTTTCAATTTGAGGTACTCCTGTTCAAGCACTAGAATTCGTTGGACACAAAATATCTGATGTAGGATGGCTAGAAGGAAACAGTTTGGACGAGGGGTACCAAAAGGCTTTGAAATTTGTGGAAACTAAGGTGAAGAATAGGTCTTCTAAGTTTGGTTGTTTTGAACCAACCATATCAAGTAGGCCTGTTCTTATCTAACAGGAAATCTGTCCCTTAGTTCACACCAAATCAGAGTTTGGCGCAGAATTCTCAGCTCCTTTTTATTTTCCCTTCTGTAGATGTAAATTGATTATTTCAGTGTGTATAAAGAAAAAACCTTTTAACTTCTAAATACCTTCAGCATTCATCTGGTTGAAGCCTTGTCTCTTAGTTGCAGAAGAACCCTGAAGAAAATTAGGTGCAATTATACCAGTAAGCATCATGCCCAAAGATTACATACTACCTAAAAAGTGGTTAAAGGCCTGTTGATCAGTTCTTTGCAGTAAAGTACCTTGTCAGCACCTAGTCTTTCATCAAGTGAATTTTGACTTCCTCTTACAGCAATGCTGGAGATAACAAAAACATATATACATGATGAAAATGATAACGTTAGCATTACCACAAAGTGGGAAAACATTTTGAGAAGATGCTCGTTCAAAAACACATAATTTGAGTAAATTAATGGCACCTTTCTAATGCACTGTCAACATTGTTTCTCTGATCTGCTGATGCCTCCCCATTATCATTACTTGATGTCTCCTTACAATTTGTTGCTACATCAGAGTCTAATGCACTATTGACATTGATTCTCTGAACTGCCCATGCATCCCCTTTGCGGCTACTTGAGGTTTCCTTGCAGTTTTTTGGAATATCCAAGTCCTTTTTGCTGGGTAAATTTTCTTCTTCACCTGGAAGTAGCAATCCCATATCCTGCCTCTGGAGTGGTGACTGCACGAGTTAATGAATTACAAAGTATTTATTTCTAGGAATTTAAATTTAGTCTCCTTCCATACTTCACAAACGGCAGCTAGTTGTGCATGTGTGCTGACATAATCACTTGGAAGTTATTTCCCCTTGCAGAGAATGGATTCCAAGGCCAATGGTTGCAAAAACACTAATGCAGCACTGAAGTAAGATAAATCCAAACAAGATGCCTTCCAGACGTTATCATCCAAGACGCTAGAAGTGGAATCATCTTTCCAAGGAAGTCAACATAAAATGAAAAGTTAATGCTGACATGCTAGATAAGAATTTAGAGAATACCACTGTAAGGTCAGGATGGGTATGATCTGTGCTGTAAATGTACATTGCAGGATGTTGAAGCATGGGGCCATATGGCTGCATTGCCTGATACTGAAAACCGTAGTAAGAAAGAATTAATCTGCCTCTTCCTTGCCATGGATTAAGCAGTCAGATCATAAGAAAACACTAAAAACATGAAGACTACCTGGTCTCTCCAAATCCATGGGTACATGTTAGGAAAGCAGGCAACTTTTGGAGCATAGCAGGGAGGTGGCATTGTCCCAGCTCCATGATACGCCTATTCATATATAAATTCATAAATAAAATGATTGGTAATCCTTTCTTAAAAAATATATATATTTGACCTTTGTTTGTAGCAGTAAAATTTTCTAACTGGAAAATTTAAAGAGCCAAATAACAGCGAACTCGAGAAAAAGCAAGTTTTGATGGCAAAGGATTGTAGAATTCTCTTCTAAGCGGCATTTATACTGATCAGTGTGCGCTATCATTCTAATTGAATAAGAAGAGAAAACCTTTAATGGGTTTAAAGACTCGGAAAATATGCTGACTTCCCCAGAACCCATTTGTTCAAGAGGCACAACACATTTTGCTCCCTTCTTCTGTTTTACTTCTTCCTTGGAACCCATTTTCGCGAACCTTTGATTATTCTTCAAATTCAAATTTCTTTCAATCCTGAAAATATTTGAGGAAATATCAAAAGAGAAAAAAAAAAAAAACCAGTCCCACATCAGATAAACTAAGTGAAGTGACATGCTTGAGACATTATTCAATTTCAGGCTGGCTCAACTGATTAAAAGCACATATATATTATCCTTTCCAGAAGACCAATTAAACTCTACATACTTTCTCTAATTTAGAAGATTTTAACAGTAACATTTTTTATTAGCAGGAATTGAACAACAAGAAAAGGTAATATGAATGGGTACTTGAGGGGCTGGCATGTAGAGATAAGAATAAAGGACTCACCTGCTACATAAAGTGCTCCCCGACTTGGTGTGGGATAGGGGAGAGTGAGTGCATATATATGTACGCAGCTTTTCCTTGTAGAAACAAGACATTAAAATAAATTAAGTTCAATTAGCATCTGCTTGTCAATGTCAAAATTGTTCCCTTCTTGAAACTCATGCTCCTGACCCATCTACACCTCCATTTACAATTTCACATCCCCCCATATAATCTAATTTATTTATTTATTTTTTCCTTAAAATTGGACCTTTATTAATTATCAGACTAAATCAAACCAGAACCCTCAATTTGTTTGTTTGTTTTTTTTTTCCTTAAAATATATATTTTTTTTGTTGGGTCGAGAATCCGCCGAGTAGTATCTAACATTAATTTCTAACTATGGGGCTACACAATACAGTGCATAAATAATACATTTACATAAATAAACCATCATACATTCACACGAATCGATTAACAGTGAAACGAGTATTGTGCTTACAAACCGCTTTGTTTCTTAGAACGTTTTGAAAAGATCGTTTATGCGAACTACAACTCCATCCATATAAATATATATATATATATATATATATATATATATATACATAGAGAGAGAGAGAGAGAGAGAGACTGGCGCGGGAGGGAAAAACAGCAAAGAACGCACAAAGACGAAATCCTAAGAAACTTGGGGCCTAAGAAACGAGAAAACCCTACCCTTGGAGCCGGAGATATGTCGTCGTTTACATGACTAACAATGCGGCTTGTAGCTCCTGGAAACTACCAACCAAGTTGAAATCTCTCTCTCCAATCTCCATCTATATATATAAAGCTATAGATAAAATATAATATGAGAATGATATATAATATTTACATATTTACGTGACACCTTCTGAATTCGAAAAAATTTAATTTTAGAAATTTTGAATATTTTAATGTAATAAATTATCAACTATTTCTTTGTATTCTAATATAATTTTAATTTTAATATATTTAAAATTCTCATATACATATACTGTACTTATTCATATTATAAAAGTACAAATATCCTTTATTTTCTCTTAATTAGATCTCTCAATGTCAGATTTTAATTTTTTTTACCCAAATAGTTTCTCATCAAGTTAGTTTTTATAATTAATTATAATTATTTTATCTTTCTGATTATAATTTTTTTTCTCCAACTTTAATGCAGCCAATACAGCGCGTGAGTTACCATTTCGTAACCATAATAACAACTTTTTTGCGAACAGCAACCATGATAACAACTTTGAGAAAAGCAAATTTGGTAGCTTAAAGCAATACGGTAGATCCCAAGCCGTCATCTTCTTCTTTAGTGTTCTTTTTTTCTTTTCAAGATTACAATTCTTACGTACTATGTTGTTTGGCAAAAAAATGGCAGGATTTTCTCGACCTTTGCAGATAATAATTTTTTGCTTTGCAGAAAATACTCAAAAGAACATGCTAAAAATTATATGAGGAAAAGTCTGCACGGATGACCCTATAAATTAGCAAACAAATTGTCAAGGTTAGTGTGTATATTAGAAATTCTTGATTTTTTTTGTCTAATTATTTTCTCAAAAAGAAGTTTTTTAGTGATAATTTTTTAATTTTTTACGCATTAAAATAAGAATTTGTCTATTATATTAAAAAAAAGACAGAATTTTCTTGATTTTGGTATCATTGTTAAAATAGCGCAGAGTTTGGCTAAGAGCATACTGTAACCAATTAATAGAAAGAAAATACAATATAATTATTATATTACGATTATCGAATATTTTTTTATTATTATTATTTGTTATATAATAATTCATCAGATCAAGATAGAGCGGTTGTTAAATGCGGGTAAAGTTCAACTTCAACGCAGGTTAGTATTAAAATTGTCGTATGAGATAGAGTAGAAATAGCTTTCACCTTCTGTCATTTTGTTTTCTTTTTTCTTTTTTTTTTTCCTCTTCTCCTGGGATTTTCAGTTTTTTTTTCTCATATTAATCCTAATAAGATATTTAAGTAGTATGCAAGATTGATGTCGATTTAACTATGTTTTTTTTTTTTTTTTTGGTGAAAGCCAGCAGCTATAACAAGTGCCGTCTGATTAGCAACTTAATATCTCAACTATTAAACAAAAAACAAGAAAAAAAAAAAAAAAAAAAGAAAACGAAGCCACACATCAATTAGATTAATTTTTAATTTTTAATTTCTTTATTATAGCTATTTTATTTTATTTATTTTTTATCAATTAAATTTATAGTTATTTTTGTTATTTTACGTATACAATTATTTAAGAATATCTATTGGTAAAGAAAGGTTTTATAATTATGAAAATTTGATTACAATCAAAGCAGAATTCCATAAATCAATCCATAGATTTAATTGTCATCAAACAAGAATTCTATTAAATTCCTAGAATTTTACTTTAATTGTAATTAAATTTCTATAGTTGTAACATAAAAAAAAGACAAAAGAGAGAAAATAATTACTTTCAAATCCTTTTGTACGTGAAAGAAAAAAATGTTTCAAATTAACGTATTTTTTTCTTAAAAAGAAAAGAAGAATTATTTCATCAAAAGGAATAAAAAGATTACTCGCAAATCTTCTTTTTTTTTTAAAAATAATTTAATTTAATTTAATTATTTGTTTTTTATATAAATTAATTATATAAGCAAATTTAGTTGGAGTTAGATTTATAAAACAAAAATAATACTCAATATTTGAGTAACTTTTTATTTCCTATTTTAAATTAAAACACAAGCAAAAATAAAATTATCAAATAATTTAATAAACCTGCGCATTGCGCAGATTTCAATACTAGTAATAATAATAATGAAAAAAAGTCTCCAACTTTTTTTCTTCTACCACATAACAATTTTTCAAATTAAGGTAATTAAAAATAAAAAAAACTTTTCTTAAATTTTCCTTTCTGTTTTTTTTTTTTTTTGGAAAGGAATTCTCTTTAACATTTTCCCTTTTGAAAAGAAAAAAATAATTTAATTCTCTTTCTATTTTTTCCATTTTTCTTATAAAGAAAAAAATTACTTCGTTTGAGTTTTTTTTTTAAAAAAAAATCACAACTACTAACAATTTAATTACATATTAGATTTCACCTATTTAAGAAAAAAAGTTATTTCATTCCCTTTTAATAATCTAAGGTAATGAAAGAGTTACTTATTTGGAACTCACTATCATCATGACAAATTTTGTCAAGGTAACTTACTATCTTCTCTTGAAAATTAATTAATTACTGATATAGGTGCACTCTGTTTATTACCTCTATAAATGTGTGATTCTACTTTTAAGAGGTCAACTTTGCTCTTGATTAAAGATATTTTTCCAAGTTGAATTTAAACAGGGAAATTACCCGTGTTTGTAATTGTTGCTCTTCATCGTGTTTTTTTCCACAAAAAGAATTATTATCGTTTTCTTTTGCTACATAGGCTACAAGTACAATGGCTTTATCTCTCTTATTTTCGCTACTAATTTGGTACGTGTAAATATAGTCCATCAAGGCTTAGAGGGTTTTTGGGTTAGTTTTTTAAGAATATATTTGGATTTTATTTTTAAAAAGTAAAGAAATAGGTGTTTGGTAAATTTTTTCATATTACTGTTTGATTCCACTTATTTTTTTATATGACTACTTAAAAGTAATTGATTGAAAAGTAACTCTAACCTACTTTTTGCTACTTTTTAGGCTACTTTTTATTTTTTAATGTTAACAATAATTTATATACACTAAATTATTCTTAAAAAATATTTATAAAACTTTATTACCCTTTTGCTTGCCGTATAAATTAAAATTTTAAGTTGTTACTCTTTTTCATAAATATTTATATAAACACAATATGTTCATTTTTGAACAATTTTTAAATAGTATTGTTTTTTTCTTTCAAATTTTCATTAATATTGACACTTTAAAAAAATATCTCAAATATTATATATTTTTTTAATTTCTAGTAAATATTAATAATTTTTTTCGAAAAAGTTAAAAGTGAAGTAAGAAAATTCTCAATATTATTTATATAATTTTTTTTCTAAAAATAAAATTATACAAATATAAAAATAATTTTTTTAATATGATATATTAAATAAATTAAATATTTAAATCAGTCATTTAATTATTCAATAACAATAATAAGTAAAAATTAATCAAATATATCATTAATCTTTTTAGCAATCAATAATAAAAAAACAAAAATTAGCAAATAACAATCAATAACAGCAATCAGTAATAGTAATATCAAACAAGTTAACTAAATAGACTTTTAATCTAAGATGTAAGGTAACTTCTACACTACATATTTTGTTTTCTTTTTTTTTTTTACTTAGTCTCTTTCTATTTTGGACCTCTCTATTCATCGTCTACGCTACTTCTACACAAATTCCAAGTTATATACATGTATATATCATAGTAGGAGACAGGTCCACGCTTTTTGCTTTATAAATATTTTTTTTTTTGAAAAAAGTTTCATGCGTTAAAAAAAGCATATGCACCTTTTTATCCTAAACCTATATAGATTTTTATCATTAAATTCTAAACTTTATAACTTTTTTAATTTAATCTTATACCTTTTTAAATTTGACAGTTGAGTTATTCATTGATAGTATGTGGTCAACCCGTTATAGCACTGAGAGGAGAGAGAACACCATATGATGTATGGTGGTGCAATGACTAAACAAAAGAGACGACTAAAATGCGTAACGCATATGATTGAAATATTTGGAACGGAAGGCACAATCCAGAGACGAGAGAGAGAACAGCAAGAGCTGAGCGTTGCACAAAAATATGGCCTCCCAATTCTGAAAAACAGTAGGGAAGAACACTTAGAGTTTTTACGACTCCCTCGTAAGGGTATTAGCAAATTAATATGTTCATTAAAAGTTTAATGACTTAACTTAATAAAAATTTGTTTGAAACTTAATAACGAAATTCGTTTAATAAATAGATTAAACTTGAACAAAGATAAATTAAAATTCGTAAATAATTCATTTAAAATTCGTAAACAATTCATTTACAAATCATTTAAAATGCTTCTAAATTTCATTTAAAATTTTATTTAATATGTAATTAGAATATATTTAAAATATTTATTTAAACCATCAAATAATTTTATTACAAGAACAATAATAAAATTTCACACTTTTAATTCTTCATAAATTTTGTAAATATAAATACCTTGTAAAGTAAACATTTTTTAATTTAATACTATTTATAAAAATAATTTTAATTATAATTAATTTAATTATTTTTATTAATATTATAAAATTAAATAATATCGTTATGAAAAACTCGAAACTCAACTTAATAAATTATAAACTTGACTTAATTTGACTTGTTTGCCAAACGAACAAAATTAAACAAGCCAATACTCAACTCTACTCGACTTGTTTAAAGTTCTACTCCCACGCAACAATCTCAACGTTCTGGCTATTAATATCAACTCAAGGCCATGACAACTTCAAACTCGTTCTCAGTTATTGATGGGGTGAACAGTTCCCGCTGGCCATGTTACTTTATTGATGACAGCCAGCAAAGTACTAAAGTGCCAGGGTCTCCAAAATGGGACCACCCAAACAATTACCAGTTTGGCATACAAAATCAAAGAGATTGCAAACAGTGTCTGATAAAAAAAGAAGGAGAATTGCAACATTTTATTTCATCTTCATTTTACTTGAGTTTCCCAAATAGCTTCGGCGCAACCTGCATCAGACCATTCAGCAAGCCACTTAAGCAGAATATAAATGACATAAAGATCATAAAATGACTCCTGCAACTCAAAAACGATTACTCACACATTTGTCAATGCAAGACCAATAATCAAAATATTGTCCAGTGCAGTGCTTATGCCCAGTTTCATCACCTTGTATCCTCTTTGCACATGCCTGAGGCACAAAATTTTACTGACTTAGTAGCTCCAGAGAAGATGGGACAAAGTAAAAAAGTACCATGCTAACATATCCCCAAGAATCCGAGGATTCACATACGGAATGAACAGATATAATTTCTAGAGGCAATTCAATGCATGAATAAAAGTGGGAGTTGAATCCAAGTCCAATTTCTATTTCCTCAGGCCTCTTCCTTTATATCTTTCTCACAATTATTTGTGAATAGGATGTCTTCTCTCAAACAAGACATTCAACTCAAGTAGCGTTAATGCTATATGGTTGAGAAGCACAAAGTGCCCATCCCAAATTATTGGTCCAGCAACCAGAGAGCAAATATGATTATTCTTTGAAAGATGCAGCTCAACCATCAAGAAGTTGAGAATTGGGATCTGTAGAAACCAAGAACCATAAAGTTCTGACAAGCGAATAACATACAAAAATCATGCTCGAGCATTTCAAAACATGAAGCCATCTAAACGGTAACACTCTCGCAGGTGGATAGGTAGACATTACACAAGGACGTGACATTAAAACATGCTTTTCTCTTCATAAAGATGCCAATGGAATTTCATCAGAAAATGATAAGAAAACATTAAAGGGAATCTCATCAAACTAAACCAGGAAATTCAATACCACAATAATATCTGTTAATTCTACAATTTTTTTCATACACAAGAAAACAAGAAGCCACAGTGAAGATTGTGAAATGAAACAAACCAAGCATGCAGAAGATTGATAAAAAAAAAAAATCAACTTTCACAAACAATAAAAAATGATTGCACCAAATGATATCAAAGCGGTTCATTTACAAATTTCAAGTACACACCTGATATTCAATTAATGGTTTCACACACTTGGGCTTGCAAGCCTCTTCAACATATTTCTTTGGATCAACGAGTTCCTCATCCGCCCTAATACAAAGAGCATAGAAAATTGAACTGCATCTCAATAAAAAAGAAGATGATAGAGAAAGAGATGAAGATACTAAGTAAACAATATTGAATCTCCTTTTTTTGGCTCAACTTCACTAAACACTATTGATTATTAAACATATAATTAAAATGCCCATAATTTTCTGCCCAAAGTTTAATTCTAGAATAGATCATTACCAGTAAATATCTGAATTGAAAGATCAAAAGGTCTTAGACGGTCGTTCAAGAGACAGAAGGGCAAATTAAAGCAGAACTTAACGTGATAAATAAGGAGAAAGAAAAAAAATCAGAGATTTGGCTAAAAGAAACCATTATGTATCACCAATATATTACAGTGCGGAGCTCCAAGATGTACCAAACAAGAAGCGCATATGTAGACAAGCCACAAAGAACAGTTAAGATCATTTTGCATGGCCTCAAAATTTTTATTAGAAGATCATCTCAGGTTCATTTTCCATGAATAGTTGGAGACTAGCAATTCTGAGGCCATCCCTCCTCTAAAATATATGCTTACAGTGAGTGGATTTAATAGTAACCAGCTTGACAAAAATGGAATGGTCAATGACACAGGGGGCGAGGCACAGGGGGTGAGTGGGAAATTGAAATAGCAGCACAAAGGACTGCATCGT
Source organism: Carallia pectinifolia (assembly GCA_037832335.1). Lineage (NCBI taxonomy): Eukaryota > Viridiplantae > Streptophyta > Magnoliopsida > Malpighiales > Rhizophoraceae > Carallia > Carallia pectinifolia. The sequence continues at coordinate 9,000,891 of CM075444.1, forward strand.
AGGGCTAGTAAATGACACAAAGAAAATGTTGACTTACTGCCCAATAATTGTTTTGTCAACATGGTATCAGTAATTTTCAAAGTGTTGCTGAGCTTGGTTTAAAAAAGTGAGAGATTCAGCATGACTTTGTCTTTCCCTGATGTGGTAGAAGATATTCCTGTCAACAAAATCATTCAAAACAAGACTTGCTTTTTTTTTTTCTTTTTTTTTTTTAATGCAATTCCCTTCTGCCTTCTGGCCTCTTCTGTAAATAACCAGTCTTCATGGAGGTAAAACCCTCCAGCACTTACAGCATTAGATTCGGTCCTCTTACTGACAAGAAGACAATTCATGAACAGCTTCCTATTAGACGTCTAATAAGTATTTTGAATCTTGCATTCTACCTATTATTACCCTCTAGCTTGTAAATTTCACTATTAGACTTCCAGTTGGCATGCAGTGAACTTAGATCACATTCTCAAGAAATAAAGATCCAAAATGATTCCCAGCTAGCATGAGCTTGTTCGCATACCCATAATTCTCCATCTATACGCTAATCTAAACAACAAACAATAGTCCTCAAGTGCAGAAAGGGAATACAAACTACCTGAGGAAACTAGTTAAATGAAAATGGAGCAACTTACATTGTTATTTGAAAGCAAATTTGGAACTTTTCCTGCAAAGAGAGGTCACGGCGTCACCTAACAGATTTTACATGAAACTAAGTTCATAAACACTTTTAATAAGCAGCACTCCACAATCGATTGCATAAATGATAATCAAAGTTAACCCATAAAAAGTTCAAAGAAAAAACTATGCAATTTTTTTTTTTTTAATATAAAAATAGAAATCACAAATCAACACCAAACTATATGTGAGAAAAAAAAGGATCAAACTAAACCACAGTAGTGCTAAGCTAAATAGATCTGTGGTCAGACAGTTCTGCTTCTGATTAACCAGAGCAGATGAAATTGTTGGAAATCTGGCCGCACTGGAAATGACAATGGAAATACCTCTGAGAGTGGGAGACTGGAGAAAGACGAAGGATGAAATCGCTGGAAGACTGGAACCATACTGAATTGCAAAATGGTAAGCGGCCAAATGATATGAAACCACGTTTTCGATAGGGGGTGTAAACAAGCTGATCCGAGTTTGGTCATAAAATGGATCAAACAAATAAAAGAACTTGACAACCCAGTCACTTAAGCTAATTCACTCAAACTCACATGCCACTGCCTCTAATATGGAACTGCAGACCCTAGTTTCAAATGCAACAGCCCCGCTCCTCTGACAAACCAGACATTTATCCTCTAGTGGTGAAAAAGGGAAGAAATTACGAGTATGGAAATAGCCAAACAATTGCAGAGAATTAACCAATTATGCCTTAAGTTTGATCTATGACATCTTTGCACTACTTAATTTGAATCAGTATGAAGTCTCAACCCATCCGTGCGATACCAATTCTCAGGTTGTGATATGTGGCTAAGTAAATTTCATTCTAATTAAAGATTTACATACCTAATGCTACTCACGAACTTAGTTAACAACATCTAAACAATCCTTCACAAAAAAACAGAAAGCATCAGAGCCAATTGAAGCGCCTAAAAGAGAAAAAAAAAAGATTAAATCTCTCTCTCTCACTCTCCGTGGTCTCGCTGGGAATCGATTTCTTCAATTGTTTCTGTTAATGTGTATGACTTTGTAAATCCACACATACAAAAAGCAACGGTGATACGTAAAAGTATACTCCTTTTGGTGGCGAGAGAAAACAAAAGAAAATTTAAGAAAAAAAAAAATCAAGCGGAGATCAGTAGCAGCGGCAGCAAACACCCACACGAAGTTGCTGGAACACAAATCGAACCTGAGACGGCTCGGGCGATGGAACCAAGCAGAGAAAGCACTATTTGGCGGAAGCAACCAGAATCAGGAATACCAGCCGGCGCGGCACAGAGGCGACGCGAAGTTTAGGAATTTCTCAGTTTTCTTTTTGTTTTTATGTCTCAGGAAATAAAAATAGGATCCAAATCGTTTATTTTTTTGAGCTATATTACATAATCATATAATTTTTGTTATATAATTCAGTTATAATTACGGTCATACTGTTTACAATAATATATTTATTTTTTTGTAATAAAAAAATAAAAAATAAATTTTTATTATAAAAAATATAATTATCATTAAAAAATAAAAATAATTATAATATTATCAAATTATATATCAATTTTGTATATTTATAAACTTTTTTTCTATTTTTGTTATCGAAACTAATCGAAATAAAGTTTTAAGCGGAATTATCCAGAGCACAATTTTAAAAATTAGACCGATTCAACAGTCATATCGGTGACGCAATAAATTGATATTTTGAATGGTCTAATTTCACCGTATAATTGAAGCAAGAAATGAACTGTTTCTAGATTTTCTCTCCAAATTATTTGAATAAATTTTTTTTTGTTTTCATACAATCTTTTAAAAAATATTTTAATTTTAATAAAATAAATTATTATCAACAGACATTAAAAAATATCTAGCAACACTTAAAAAAAATCTAGAAACACATAGAATTGTGAAACATGTTTTTATTTATAAAATTGACTTTAATTTTATTGATTACAATTGTTATGCTAAAAAAAATTTGTAGACAAAAAAGTTATAAAGAATTTATTGTATAATTATACGATAGATAAATGACTAATAATTGAATTATTACTTGTGTAAAAAAAATATTTGATTATATAAAAATAAAAAAATAATAACTACAATTTTTTATTTTTTTTATTATATAAGTTAATTTTGTTATTATAATTATACATTTAAAATTTGCCTCCCTAAATTTCTTTTTGGATCCATATGGGGCTAATGAGTTTAAGAATGACACTCTAGGATGGATGCGATAAATCGTTGGTTAAAATTATCTTAAGTGTTTTTATGCTAATAAGAGATGTAATATTTTTGGACCATATCTGTTAGCCATATGATATTTTGTTTTTGGATACAAATGCCCTATTACTTGAGAAACTATCTCAAATAATGGAATAGTGGAACTTGTTACTACTTTGATTATGTTTTCGTTGTAAGTAGAATTTTATTTTATTTTTATGGTTATGCTAATTGTTTGTTATTAAAAAAAGATGATAGTATAAATATTTCTTATTATTTTATTGAATAAAAATTGATCCGCTAGTTTGACTGTCGATTTACCAGTCAAATTATTAACCCAGTGACCCGACCTTCTCACTAAATTAGTAACCAGCATGATTTTAAAAACTATAATCGAGATTCCTAGTGAACCATTTATTAATTAATTAAAAGAGGACTAAGGGGGTGTTTAGTTTTACATTTGGGAGTTGTTGTTATTGTTGTTCTTTTAAAAAGTAGGAGATTAAGTGTTTGGTTAAATTTCATAAAAGTTGTTATTTGCTAATAGATGACTCTAAAAATAGCTAAAAAAATATATGAGGGATTGTTTGATTTACCTGTTACTGATTGCTATTATTGTTGTTGATTGGTAATTAATGTTACTACTATTGATAAATAAAAGTGTTTGTTTATGTTGCTATTAGTTGTTGCTTTTTAAACATTAAAATAATTATTTGACACATTATGTATATATTTTATGATAATTAGATAATATATTTATCTCTAATTAATCTAAACTAGTCTCGTAAAAATGTATTTTATGTGTTTCTAAATAAAAATTTATTAAATTTATGTATTGAAGATCAACTATTATTATTATTATTATTATTGTTAATTTGTATGCATGAAAGTTATTCACTGTGTTTATGTTCTTATTTATATATTTTTTTTGTCCAAATTTGGCTAAAAGTGCAACTTAAAAACTAACATTAGAGTTTAACTCAAGAAAAAGAAAAAAAAAAAAAACCTAACATTGGAGAGAGCATGAGAGAGACAGAGAAAGAGTATTGGTATTGCAAAAGTACCTCCAAAAAGACAAATTATAAAAGGACACATTATTGAGGGTAGTATTGAGTATTGAGGGAGAGAAAGAGACAAACTTTTTGAAAATATTGAGCGTAGTATTGTAATTATGAAGAAACTAGTAATAACAACACATCTCCAAAAAGTATCTTTAGAGTTGCTTTTTGTATTAGCTATTTTTCAAGTCTTTTAGCAATAATAAGCAACAGATTAACGAGTTAACAAAACACCTAAAATCTTCTTTTTCAAAACAGTAACAGTAACAGCACTCTTGAAACACAAAACCAAACATCCTTAGAATTACCTTTTATTTTCATCAACAACTAATTCATATTCTAATTGCAAAATTGTCCCTATGGATAGTAAAAGTGATGCGCTATGTATTAAAAATTTTCAAACCATTGTGCAGCACTTATTAATTTTTTTTAAACTTTTTCTTTTTTAAAAAGTAAAATAAATAATAAAATAATATTATTTTATTTGTAAATAAGAACCATATTTTAAAATTAATGTTATTTTAATAGAGTTTTTTTTTGCTTTTACTGTATAAATAGTAATCTACATAATAAAAATAATAATATTTTTTTTAACACAAATTAGTGATGTATATAATAACTATAACATTTGTAATTCTAATATATTTTATTATACATTAAAGTTAATCTTTAAGTTACACATTTTTAAAAAATTTCATTTATAAATACATAATATATTTTTATATGATTTATTTAAATTAACTAGAGTTTAAAATACTATTTATTATAATAAAATAAAAACAAAATGCTTAAATTATCATTTTATTTGTTTAATCAGCAACAGATAGTATTAATTTAAGTAAATATTATAACTCATTTTATCCATAAATAACAATAATCAACAAACAATAATAGTAACAACAACAACAATAATAATCAGCAATAGTGAAACCAAATACCTTTTGACTAATCAAATGGTACGAGGAATATAATTTGTTAATACAGACAAAGAGTCAAATTCAATTTTTTTAGTTTATTGTTATTAGACGTAATGTTATAAAATATATTAAATATTTATATATTTAGCAATTTGTTAATACTAATCACATTATAATAATATCGTAGATATTATTGTATTGTATCAAAAATTAAAAATTATATCACATGGCTAATTTTTTATACTACAAAAAGAAGAGTTAATTGCATAATGTATTAAATATTTCTATAATTTTAATGATTATTTATTGTTGATAATATTATAACTACAAATAGTAAAAACTTAGATTTACATTTACAATTTTCTTTTTACTTTGGAGTTCAACTGTTTTTATAAGTAGACTTCACCGCAATTCGATTGCGATTTGTTCCCAGTTTTGAATTGATCATTCTAGTTCTAAGATACCTTGAGCCTTAATCTAATGGTCCAAAGTATTGTTCAGTTTGATTCCATTTTCGTTTCAGTTTTAGTTCTAGTACTAATTAACCATTGGTTTTGGATCGATCCAGTTCTACATTTTCTTAATAAAGAAAAACTTAAAATTATAAAATTTAAATTATAATTAAATTAAGAGAGAAAAAATTAAATAAGTAAAAGGTTTGGACTTAATTAAGTATCATTAAATTGTTTTCGTATCCTCTTCAGAATTTAGAGAAATAGCCCACATAGTTTTATTACTTTTAAGACTTTAACTTATCATTTATTCCCTTTTTACTAAAATGTGTATTTTCAGTCGCTTTTAGTTGCTCGGCCTACTCTGGTTGTGGTGGTTCCTTCTATTGTGAAGTTCTACAAATCTTTATTTTACCCTTTGTTTCACAAAACAAAATAGGGGAGAGGAAAATAAGGGAGATGAAATTTTGAAGAGAGTAAAATTTTTCATTCTCTATATATTTGGAAAAAGGATAATGCGAAAATGATAAACTAAAAAAATTTTATTTAGAAAAAAATTGAAAAGTAAGAGAAAAAAAGATAATATATATTAAAATATTAAATTTACCCTTCGTCTTTTACAGTGATAAAGAAATAAATATTTAATCATATTATAGTCATTTTTACAAAATGTGAAGAGATTTCTCACTTTCCTCTCAATTTTGGAGGATTTGGAAATGGTTGGTCCGAAGGAAAAATTCTCTTTTTTTCCTCCCTCAACTAAAACAATTCCTCCCTCCAAAATAGAAGGAGTAAACCTTTTCTACCCTGTTTTCCTTTTCCCTGCCCACTTTTCCCTTTTCCCGAACAAAGCGCAAAGGTTTTTGATTGTTTTCTTGCATCCGTAGGTTTGCCCTCGATCAATCATCGAGATATGTCTATGCCTCGAATAATTATGGAGACAAACTCGAGTGCGTTTCATCAAGGATGTTAGCACCAAGCACTGAATTCCCAGTCAATAGCAACAGTTGAGACTATAGTTTCAATGATGGATTCTGTGATGAGTGAGAAAATCAAATAGATCAATCAAAATCAATGTCACCACTTTAAAATATGAAATTATTCATCACTTATATCATCAAAACCGCAAGAAGTTGTTAAATAATTATTAAGCTCACTAGAAGACCCTGACGTCTTTGGTTTCTTTTGAATTTGAAGTAAAATTGCCTTACTTTTAGAGACCTTACTTGAACTACAACCTTAATTAGTGATGGATTCTTATCGGGGAATGAGGAGAAAATATTGGACATATAATTCATTATAGATTTCTAATATAGATTTTTAAACATTTGTAACTATCGTATAACCATCATATTCATCACTTGAATATAAATAATCATAATAAGTAATTAAATAATACATGCAACCATCTAATCTAACACTTGGATCAAAAAAGTAGCTACTAAGGTAATCAAAAGGAATATTAGCATAATATCCTAACCACATACACAATGTCCAAACTTGGGTAATTTACATTTAACACCTTAAAAATAGGACATTTACAAGTGACATCCTCTAATTTCAAAAATTACCAAAAACATACACTGACTAACAACTGTTAGTCAACCCAAATAGAAAACGCAAAATAATTATAATGTCGTTAAAAATATATATATATATATATATAAAAAGCAAAAACAAAACCTAAAATAATTTTGCAATTTATCCGCCATCCAGAATAACAACCATCCCGAGGGCCCCAACAAGCAAAGCCATAGCCACCACCATTGTTGCCACCCCATGGCCTTAAAGATCTTAAAACCAACCTTGGCATCGTTGGTGAGGCTAGTTACGGTCGTCCCATAAAGTGACTTGGTAGACCCAAAGACAGAGGCTGACGTAGAATGGTCAAGTTGGCTAGACCTCCACTGTGGCCTGGAGGTAATGAAACGAGTGGGCTAGAGGGCAACGAAACCGGAAGAGGATTTCTTGATAGAGCCGGATTTAGGCTCAGATCGGACGGATCTACTAGTGTTAGTGTGTTTGGAAGATGCAAAAAGGCGGAGAAGAAAGAAGGGTAAATAGGGGTTGTCGATCAGAGATGAGATTAAGATTAACATTAACATTAAGCTGATGAGTGAGAGGATTAACATTAGGGGCATCAAGGACTGGAATGTCGAACAACTTTCACCACCAATTTTGTGAATTCTCTATAGGTCTATATTACATATATAAGTTTGAAGCTGAGTGAAAGTTATTATTTTTTTTCTCTCTATTACGTGACAAATTCTCATTAATTTATAAATAAAAATTAAAAATACTCTATATTTTATTCACAATAAATTTATATAAGGAAAAAAAATCTTACCTATAAATTTTTCTTTTTATTTTCTTAAAAAAGAAAAAAATTACGCTAAAATTTTTATTTAAATTTCCTTTTTTTAAACGAGAAAAAAAAATGTCCTAAAATAAGCCAATTAATTAGGTCAATCATTTTAAATTTCTTGTATTATTTTTTAAACAGAGAAAATTACTCATAAAATAAGAAATATAAAATAATATTTGATTCACATAATTACTCTGTACCATATGCAACTCAAACTTAACTTATGCTTTTCCAATCCAACTTAATTTCTTTACACTATAAAATTGAATTCAGCTTGCTTAATTGATTATTTTACTTGTCATGCAAATTAACTCATTTATCTTTTTTTTTCTATTGTAGGGCTTTTATTATTTTCCTTCTATTTGTCAATCCTCCAACAAAAAGCATCGAGTTCATTCCCTCTTAACTCCTAACTTGAGGTTTTTCCCTCTTTTTTACTTTTGCCATATTTTATTTTTTACGTTTAAATTTACTGCAATTATTTTGTCTTTCCTTTTTTGTTTAATGTAGCTTAGATGTAGAGAGATAAATAAATAAACTATTTCAATTTTTGTTTTTACTAAAAAATAAATTTATTAAAATATTTTTAAATTTGTGTATCGCACAGGACTAATACTAGTATATACATATGTGTGTGTTAAAACTTAAAACCCGAAATCAAGACCTTTCATTGCTTAATGAAGCACTCCATTTGTTTTTGTTGTTCTCTCAAATAATGGCTCTCAAACAATGGCTCCAAGCATAACCAAACCGAGTTTTGGCGCCTTAACTCAGGATGATGGCTTCAAGTCTGTGACCATCTCTCTTGAGGGATCAAACCTCAGTGCTAATGGCCACATCCTTCTCTCTAAGGTCCCTGATAACATCACTGCCACTCTGTTGCATTGTTGTCTTGTCGACAAGTTTGTCACTTTCATATTGTGTATATGAAACGGTTCTTTTTTTTTTTTTTTTTTTTTTTTTTTTTTTTTTTGGCATGTTTCCCCTTTTGTAGCAGGAATCCATCTATTTTGGCACCCATCTCTTTTGGGCACCACTGCCAGGGGTAGTAGTGGTGGGAGATATGCATTAAAAAAGTTCTAAATTTTTAGATTTTTTTTTATTTAAATTCTAAATCTTTTTGAGATTTCATTTCAGTCCTAAACCTTTTGATTTTGTTCTAAATCAGTCCTTCCGTTAGTTAAACTGTTAAAAATTACTGTTCACTAACGAAAATTTTTTTAAAAAGGTAAAATACACTATTTAAATTTTTTTTGTTATTAAATGCTTGTATTTTACTCTCAAATAGTAACATGTAAGTTGAGATTTTAAATTTTTTATTTCTTATTTTATTTTTTTTAAAACCAAATGTGGTCAACAATATAAATTTTCTTTAAAACCAAATGTGTTTAGAAAAATATAACTTTATAAAAAAAATGAACAAAAACAAAAACTAAACAATCGAAAAATTTTCCTTGTCTCCTCTTATTATTTTCTTCCTCTCTCTAAAAAATTGAGAATTTAAGCAAATAGAAAAATTCAAAAATTTGTTACTTTTCTTTATCTCTCTATCACTCTCTCTTTCTCTGTTTTTTTTTCTTTGTTTTTTTTTTTTTGCTCTTTTAACTCTATTTTCTGGTGCAAAATAGAGAAAGAGAGATATCTTGGGAGCTCAAAAATTTTTTATGGATTTTTTAAATTTTCATTTACTAATTTTGCATTTTTTAATTTTTGATTTTTGTAAAAGACTTTTAGGTTTTTAAGAAAGGTAATATTTAATATATAATCTTGTAATTCTGATAAAATTTTAATTTTTAGGTTTTTAAGAAAGGTAATATTTAATATATAATCTTGTAATTTTCATAAAATTTTAATTTTTTTTATTTTTTTAAATAAAATCTTAGATTTGTCGAATAAAAATCATTTTTAAATAATATTTTAAAATTTTCAAATGATATTTATTTTGGATTTTTCTCAAATTATGGATTTTTAAATATAAATTCAATTTTTATAAGAAATATCCATAAACACTTACCTTTAAATGCCCACAGGAAATGAATGTTGCCCCAACGTTGAGATCGGTCCATGTCGTGCGTATTATCACTTCTCTGCCTCATTGGCACGTCATTTTCATAATCTTTTGGGTGTTTCTTAGAAAATTCCTGTAGATGAGGGAATGGGGATTAGAATGTGGGAAATTAGGGTTCGTATTGTTAGCAAAAGAGATTTTGAGTAAATTTGGAGATTTAATTGGGGTTCAATTGCATATAAATATAGGGGTGAGATTTTGGGTTTTTGAGATTTTTTTTTTTTGAAAGTACTCACGTGTGTAGCTTACACATATTTTATGAGTATTTTGACATTCTAAGTTAAATTTATTATTTTCTTATACAAATTTCTAATTTTCCATATACATTCCTCTAATTTTTAATGTGATCAATTGTCATTTTAAATGGCCATACCTCATTCTATCTAAAATGGACTCACTTGACATTAATTCCTTAATTTTTAGGACTTAAGTGAAACAAGAACTCAATCGAAAAAATGCCAAAAATTAAGAAATAACTCTTTCTTATCTCCCAATTTGCAGTGCTGCTGATAACCCACAAAAAAAAAAAAAAATCATTAGGTGATCATACTATACTGCACACATTTCAATTATATTTTGAGTACTGTTACGTGGACAGGAAAAATAAGACGCAGAGCAGACCGAAATTTTTTTTTTGTGCAACTAGGTGCTTTTTTTGTGCAACGAGACGCTGAATTTGTGCAACAAAAAAATAGGTGAAAAATACTTTCAAATTTTGTTGCACAAATTTGATATCTCGTTGCACAAAAAAACTAGTTGGTTGCACAAAAAAATTTTCCTGTCTCTTCCGCGTCTCTCTCTTCCCGGCCACTTACTTTTTTCCTTATATTTTTAGTCATTTTGTAATAAAGTATAAATTTTTTGTAACCACATACATGCCTTTTATAAAAAAAATAAATTATAAATTTTTATTATATAAAATATAACTGTTGTTATAAAAAATTATAAACGGTGTATAATAAAAACATATGACGTTACTACTTTGTCACTAATATTTTTCCAAAAAAAAAAAACACACACATAGGCTACCAGAAAGACAGACAGAGACTCGGTCACTCGTCCACTTAACGGAGTCACTTCCCATCCTCTGGTTTCAATCTCGCTCTATAGATTTGAAGAGCATTAGAAAGGAAGAAAGAAAGAAGGAAAGAAAAGAGAGTGGTGGGGCGGAAAATGCAGGAGGAGAAATGGAGGGTGTACGAAGCTTACAACGAGCTGCACGGGCTGGCGCAGGAGCTTCACACCCCATTCGACGCGCCCGCAGTGCTGGTTGTTGGGCACCAGACGGACGGCAAGAGCGCCCTGGTGGAGGCCCTCATGGGTTTTCAGTTCAACCACGTTGGCGGTGGCACCAAGACCCGCCGCCCCATTACCCTCCACATGAAGTACGACCCTCTCTCTGAGCTTCCCCGCTGCCGTCTGCTCTCCGACGACGACCCCGCGCTTTCCCATCACAAGTCTCTCTATGAAATTCAGGTCCCCACACACACACACAATCTTTCTCTCCCTCTCTCTACTTGTCTTCCGTTTGCTCTATTTTTTCAGTGCTAGACCCAGGAAAACACATCTAGTTCGAGTTTCTGTCGGACTCTTTGCGAAGGGGAGCTCTCCCAGCACTCTTTTGCCATCCATAAGCCTCGAACTCGAGACCTTACTTAAGTGAACCGAGCTCCGGTCTTCCGATTGCTCCATTTTTCCTGCCTCTTTTGTGCTGATTTTTTGTTTTTTTTGTGAAATTTTTCTTTTTTTTGCAGGCGTATATTGAATCTGAAAATTTGAGGTTGGAGAATGAGGGAAGCCAATTCTCAGCTAAGGAGATAATTATGAGTGTGGAATACAAGTACTGCCCCAATCTCACTATTATTGACACTCCCGGACTCATTTCTCCTGCCCCCGGTCACAAAAATCAAGCATTACAGGCAGGTTTCATACATACTCCATTTATTCTGATTGAAATTCTAATTTTTTTTTTTTTCCATAGTTTCATTTGGTTCATACCAATCTTCCTAATTGGCATCCTCAATGCCTCTGAATTGATACAGAACCAAGCCCGTGCCGTGGAGTCCCTTGTACGTGCAAAAATGCAGCATAAAGAATTTATTATATTGTGTCTTGAGGACTGCAGTGACTGGAGCAATGCAACCACTCGAAGGGTGGTGATGCAAGTACGTGTCTTGACAATATCCTTTCTGCATGTTACTACTAATTTTTTTCTAGCACTAATACATGTCCCAATTTTTTTTGTGTCCCGATTTTCTGTGTCCTGATTGGTGTCCAGAATGCAACAAGATTGATAGCTTTTGCAATGGAAATTAAAAGCTATTACTGTTTTATTGCAAATTTTATTTGTCTTCTTGCAAAACCATCATTCTTGTTTCATTCATGACTCTAAAAAATTGGCAAACTTACATTTTCTTTAATTTTTTTCTTTTTTTCTTTTTCGTTCTTGACTTTCTGCTTTGTCGGTTTGTAAGTTGGGAACTTCGATCTTGTTGTTAACACTCCTCGCTGAACTTTTACCATGAGGGCAATGAGGGAGGCAGTTGTGTGATTTGTATTAACTTAACAATTAGGAAAAGTGGGGAATATCGTTGGTGCCAATATACTAGTGCTACAATCTTTATTCACATTAAAGTTCATAGAATTCCTCAAGTTCTCTACATCAAAGAGAGTATTTTGTCATATTACTTTGTGCATTAGGAATAACAGAATGCCATATTGAATTATTCGTCTTTTTTTGCAGATTGATCCTGAACTTTCTAGGACTGTTCTTGTCTCAACCAAGCTTGACACAAGAATACCTCAGTTTGCACGCTCATCAGATGTTGAAGTCTTCCTTATGCCACCTGCACATACACTTGATGGCTTCATATTGGGTGATTCTCCCTTTTTCACATCCGTGCCTTCTGGAAGAGTTGGTTCTGACCATGATTCAGTTTATAGATCAAACGATGAGTTTAAGCAGGTCAAACTTCCAAATACTGTTGGACAATCGAAATAAATATACTCGCACTGGCAGTATGGCATAAGACATGAGTGCTTTGTTGTCTATCATTATTCTAAACCCCCTAAATTTGTTAGTTATACTTCGTCATGCAGGCAATCTCCTTGAGAGAGACAGAAGATGTTGCATCTTTGGAGGAAAAGCTGGGCCGTCCATTGTCAAAGCAAGAAAGAAGTAGAATAGGTGTCAGCAAACTAAGGTCGTTTTTGGAAGAACTACTGCAGAAAAGGTCTACAATGTGTCAAATTTATGTTTGGCTTCTTTCTTCTGATTATTTATGGCTTTGGTAATAAATATGGGATGTTGCATAACTAAAATTAAATCGTTCCTATGTCATCAGGTATATGGACAGTGTTCCATTGATCATTCCACAACTTGAAAAAGAGTATCGAAGCACCACAAGAAAGCTGAATGACATTAATAAGGATCTCAGGTCTGCAGATTAACCCATGGTCTTTTTACTTTTCAATTTTTGATGAGGCTGGGGCCTTAAATTTAATTCAACACTATTTCCATTCAAAATGGAGCAGCCATGTATGGGATGTTTGCATAGTTTAAGGTTACAATCTTCTCTTCTCTGTATGCAGCAATCTGGATGAAGAAAAATTGAAGGAGAAAGGGAGAGGATTCCATGATTTATTCTTGACCAAGGTGTCTGTTAGAAAGTGCCTTGTGTTTTGTATGGTGCAGTGATTAATTTCTCCCACTCTCCCTTTTGCCCTTTATCAATCGATATCTGATTGCCTTAGCCTAGTTACTGCAAAATTAGTTGAGGATATTGCAATTTGTGTTCTAAGAAATTTGTCATTTAGGCACAAAGTATCAGTCAATGTGTTCGGAGTCAAGAGGGAGGAGGCCAGAGGGAGTGACTGTCTGGGCGAAGGAAGGGAAAGAGGGAGATGTAGACGGAGTATTACTATGCAGATGAAAGCGATTATAAAATAGGACCTAAAATAATTATACTAGATTATAGAGTTAAGAAAGAAAACTAGAGCCAGATATACAACCTGTGGATCTAAGATTCAATACAATGTGACCAGACAAAGCATGTTTGTTCTTAAACTGATGCTAATGTCAAGTTCTGTGGTTCTTCTACGACGTAAATCATTGATGCATGATTGACTGGTGATCTAAGAGGAGATCCCCGATCCCCAAATTTTTCAATGGGGACGGGGAGGGACATGGATGTTTTTCGCAGTCCCCTCCCTGCCCCCAATTCCGCCATATTGTTATTGGTGGTTAGTTTTCTTCATTTATTGCTTTCACACTCTGTGTAACATGCTTGCTGTTGGCAATCTCCAAGGAATTGTATCTTTAGATCATCACTCTGAATTGATTGCCAATTTTTGAAAATATTTTATTTGGTTGCAGTTTTCCAGTTCTAAAATTGATGAAATCCATGACTACTTTCGGTGGTCAGGTTGTGTGAAGCAACCATGACCTCACTGTCACTACAACAAAATTGTGACTCAAATCATGACAATAAAGGATACGGAGCACAATCCCAAATAGGATATAGGCATTGTTGGTGTATCTATGATATCTATTAGCTTTGCTTATGACTAATGACTAACAAATGATTTATATACCCAGTTGTCATTGCTGTTGAAAGGGACGGTTGTTGCTCCTCCAGATAAATTTGGTAATTATGTATCTTACGATTTACCACTTTATTGTTTGGTAAATGTCATCTTGTTATTGTTTCATATTAGGTAGGAAGGGAAATTGCTCTCTCCAATATCCCCCCTTCCTCTTTTATATTTTTGTCATTTATTATCATTTAGGATGTTTTCTTGCGCCGTGAATGGTTCTGTTATATCTTTTTGCAGGTGAAACACTGCAGGATGAGAGAACAAATGGAGGGGCGTTTGTTGGTGCTGATGGTGTCCAGTTCCCACACAAGCTAATACCTGTAAATTCCATAGATGGCTTATAATATCTTCATGGAGATTAATTTTTATGACTTTGCAGAAGTTAAACAAATAAATTTCAATAATATGATCTCTTGTTCTTTGAAAATAGAGTTGAAGCCATTAATAGTTCTGAATAAAGTGGACCTTTTTGCATGTAGAATGCAGGGATGCGTCTTTATGGTGGTGCGCAATATCATCGTGCCATGGCAGAATTTCGTTTTGTTGTTGGGGGAATCAAATGCCCACCAATTACTCGTGAGGAAATTGTTAATGCATGTGGAGTTGAAGACATCCATGATGGAACTAATTACTCTAGGTATTCAGAGATTTTTTTTGAGGATGTATATTATGTCAGTTGTTTTTAGGTCGCATATCAAATTGCCTGTTACCTTTTGCTTTGGCTCTGGATTGTAGGGCAGCTTGTGTAATAGCCGTTTCAAAGGCCCGAGACACATTCGAGCCTTTTCTTCATCAGGTGATAAGTAACTCTATTCTCTGACTGGCTTTATTTTACTGCTCTCCCTCTGGGGTGTAGTAATATCAACCAGACAGTAATCGTAGCTGTAATAACTTTGCATCATGATTGGTTGAGATCCTTGATGATAGGGGAGATAGCTTCCCCATTAAACAACTAGCTGTAGCTTCCCAATCACTGTGTAAGCAGTATCTTTGTTACGCATGCAACACCAATTTTGACTATGGATTGGCCATTTGTCTTACCATTTGGAACATTCCTCCATCATTCTTTAAAATTCCAACCACTCCTTAGAGGTGGTAACTGTACAACAAATGGCCATTTTAGGGGTTTCCCCTTGGATTAGTTGACTTCCCTATATGAAACTGTTCAAAAGACGTCTAATCCTATAACTAGCCTTGCAGTGTGCATGTCGAGTTATGCTTGTTGAGCAATATAAAAACGGCGGAACATGTTTCAGTTTTTGAAATTTACACAACTTGCAAGAGCGAGATGCAAGGATTTAGTTGAATTGTTGACCTCAATTCTTGAGAGCTATAAAGCACTAAAAACTTCGTGGGGGCTGGTACTCCTATGTCAGAGGTGTCTCAAATACGAAACAGTGAAAACTGTGGGAAATGTTCTGTAAGCACTTTAACATGAAAAGATTTCCTACTTTTTTATATCCAACTAAATGTATTTAAGACTACTAAACCATTCAATTATATAAATTCAGGTTAGCCATTCTAAAAAGGGACATATATTAATTTTGATCTAAAAATTGACCAGCACCATCTAGTCATTTTGATCAGATATTTAAACTGGCTTCCTCCATTTTTGCTCTTTTATTTTCTTGCTCTCTCAATTTGTTGGGGTGCAGAATTCATTATACTCAAACACAAACCGGCTTTAACATGTAACATGCTCTAAATCTCTTATGTACATCCCTTTAGGCTTCCCAGTCACAAGTAAGCTATGTACACCGATCCTTCCCCAAACCCCACAAATGTGGGAGTCTCATTCGTCTTTTTTTTTTTTCTTTTTCTCTTTTGTTCTATTCCAATACTTACATCCTTTTTCTGTGGTACAGCTTGGTTCTAGACTCTTGCATATTTTGAAGAGATTACTTCCTATATCTCTCTATCTTCTTCAGGTAGTGGTTCTGTCTACTTGTAGATTATTGGTTTTACCTGCTACTCACAGGTCTCATAGAATTTTATGTAATTGATGTCCTTGTATCCTACTACTTACCGGTCTTTCACAGAAGGATGGTCAATACCTAAGTGGTCATGATGTCTTCCTCAGGCGTGTTGCTTCTGCCTTTAACAACTTCACAGAATCTACTGAAAGGGTCTGCCGTGAGAAGTAAACTTCTTGCATCTGTTGTGGCATTTGTTTTTCAAACCTAGCTCATGTAGTTTGCTAAAAGTTGCTATATCACATTCAATTTATACTTTACAACTCAAAAATTATATTAAGACAACGAAAATTCACTTTACCTTAGAATGTGAGTGTATATTGCAAGGTAGATGCGTATTCATATGACCAGGAAATGTCTTGGAGTAGTTATACAGGTCAATGCCTTTAAACTATGTATTGTAGAGAAGAGGGATAGGAAGAGGGAAAGGAAAAGTGAGAGAAAGGAATCCCCTCCTACTTTTCATTCTTGACAAAAACAACCCTAATTATTGTTTTATGCACATAAAAGCTACTGTCTCTCAGGCATGTGCCCCCCGTATACCTGTTGTGCAAATATTAAGAGATACATGGCTATGATTATCCTAAGATGATATGCCTCTCATAAAATGCACTTTTTCTGCATATTTGTCTACTCTTTGCCTAGCCTAGATAGTATCACAAATAAAGTATTAACTTGTAATTGATACGAAAAACCTAGTGCAAATAGAAAAGTTAAAATCTGCTGATTGGAATCATCTGAAAATTAACTTCACTAATTGGTGAATCCCTTTTACATGTGTAGCTCCATCTTACGACATTTAGTTTCTTCAGTACAAAATGTTTCTAATTATGACTGATGTTTGTACTTGTTGGGGATAACGGACAGATTTAATAGGTAGCTCCATATATTTTTATTGTATTATCCTCTTTGTTACTAATTTATTTGACACCATACCTTAGGTATTTGCAGCAGATTTTCCTCCACAACTGAACAGAGAGACTTGTGAAAGACTCTTAAAATTGTCAATTACTTCCAAAATGATTTGTCTTTTATGCAGGCTTTAGTGTTCCCTGGAAGTTTTTCATTCTTGTACATATGCTTTACAGACATGTTTTTCCATGTGCTTGCATCTGCTCTTTTTTGATCTGCAGATGTATGGAGGATTTAATGAGCACTACGCGCTATGTTACGTGGTCTCTCCACAACAAGGTTGACAATGTCATTTGTTGCTTGCTCCTGAATCAACCAAACTTAAGTATTATTGTGGGACCATTAGGTTTCCGACTATCATTTCTAGTTATGAACTACCCATTCTGGCATCTAAGCCAAAGCAGGGATTGATTGCCCAATTCCAAAACCACTAGCCAGGGACCTTTTCCTAAGCCATTTTCAGTAGACAGACAGGGATTTGGATTAAGAGCATTATTTGCAATTTTAGTTTCTTCAAATTGAAGGATTCAACTTCGTTCCAGCCCTGTCAAAAAATTATACTGCATGATGATCTAATGGGCACAAACTACAAATTTGTTCTTATAACCCAAAATTCATAATTTGTAGTAATTAGACTTGTTTTCTTACCTTCGTACTTTAATGTTAAACATCCAGAACCGGGCTGGGTTACGGCAGTTTTTGGAGTCCTTCAATGGAGCAGAACAGTCTGCAATTGGAGCTAATGTTGCACCTACTGGTCATTCCCAAGAGTCATTTGTTAATTCAGTGGCTAATGAGAAGCATGATGGTAAGCCAAGGGCAGAAGTCAAACTCAGTCATTTGGCATCAGGCATTGACCCTTCTACTCAGACAACAGAAACAAGGCTTGCTGACCTTCTAGATAGTACCCTTTGGAATCGGAAGCTCGCTCCTTCATCTGAAAGAATGGTTTATGCTCTGGTACAACAGATATTTCATGGCATAAGAGAGTACTTCTTGTCCTCTGCTGAGTTAAAGGTTAGAACATCTTTCGCAGAGAGCTTGATTGTTATGTTCTCAGATAACTTATCGGGGAATAAATACCAATCTGTTAAAGCCAACACACCCGCACGTGCACACACACACAAAATAACAAGTGCATTTTTAAGCCATTTACTACTTACCATTTCAGGGTATTCCATTGCTTCCATTTTGCAAACTCACAACATAGTGGACATTCATGGATATGTGGACGCATTGATTGCATAATCTTTTGGCTTTTTTTTTTTTTTTTAGCATGTTTGTCCTTGGCTTTACTTTAATTTCGATAGGCTTTGTCACAAGTTGCACTCTGTCTTGCAGTTTAACTGCTTTCTTTTGATGCCTGTTGTGGACAAGTTGCCAGCAATTCTTAGGCAGGACCTAGAATCTGCTTTTGAAGATGACTTGGATAACGTTTTCGACATCACCAACCTGCGACATTCGTTGGGTCAACGGAAGCAAGACATGGAAATTGAGATGAAAAGGGTATTCCTTTCTGTATTCAGTAGTTTCTATTTACGTTACACAAAGTTACTGGTATTCACCTCTTCTGCGCTTTGTGTAATTTTGTGGTGCAGATCAAGAGGCTAAAGGAGAAGTTTAGACTAATACATGATCAGATTTATTTGCATCAAGCCAAGACGGATGTTGATAGCTGCCATTAAACATATTTTTTTCGTGAGCCAGTACAAAACCGAAAAGCGGCTATGGACTTGTATTTCTCTTCCTCTTTTTGCCCCGAAACTTGCCATTATTGTTTTCTTCTAATCATTTTGTTATTCTTTGAGTGATGTTGTGTTTAGCCTTTATCTTAAAACTTTGAAATAGCTTTTTAATTAGATGTTAGTGCATTTTTTTATGTAATGTTTAATCACTTTGATACGTCTGTTTTAGCCTTTAAGAAATGGTTTGCCTTTTTTTTTTTCATAATATTTGTCAGACTGTTGCCAGTGCACACAATTTTTCATTTCATTTTTTGAGAATTTTTCAAATTCTTTAAGGTAATCCTGACCAAACATTAAAATTTTGGGTGGTGGGAGTTTGGATTGCTTTTAATTTTAGTTTGTCGGGTGTTTCAAAAATCGAATATCCCAAGTTTCGAGTTAGGAGTGTGTGGTCAGCAAATTCTTTTTGGCCTTTCATGTTATTAGGGAGACCGAAACGTTCAGAAACAAAAACAAAGGTGTTTTTTTTTTTTTTTTTTGAGCTTTTCTAAAGAAAAGAGGATAGTTGGAGATGTTGAAAGTTCGAACTCTTGATTTCATATTTGCTGACATATTGTCAATATCGTTTGAGTTAGAAGTTTACGGCAAGAAACAAACTAGAAGCTATTAAAGCTTAAATGAATTTTTATTTCTTATTATTTTCAATTTCAACTCTTTGGCTTGTATAGTTTTTCAATGTCTTTTTCTCTGCTTAACTTCAGTCTAGTATAGCAATGATGTGTGGGAGAGAGAGAGAGAGAGAGAGAGAGAGAGAGAGAGAGAGAGAGAGAGAGAGGAGCATAAAAAAAATAACAAGTTATTTTGTTTCCTGTCTTTTTAGTTTTGATTTGAGCATAATTAAAGGAGTATAAATTAGAAGGATGTAAGTGAATATATAATTAATTTATTTATATTCAATAATTTATTTATTTATATAAAATTTAATTATTAAATAATTCATATTATTTTAATCACATTTAACTTATACTGATTAAATATTTTTCTTGTTATGTTTAATAAAAATTAGGAATGAGTCATTTTCTTAGGGAAAAAGGGCAATAAAGCTATCACGGCAAAAGTAAAGATAAACATTGAGAGTACTCATTAACTCTTCAGTCAAAGCTCCAAAAGTAGGAAACCAAAATCCGCATTTAAGGGTGGGAAGATGTGTCAATCTCACAATCATCACTCACAAGTCCGTTGCGGCTCTTTTAAGGATAGATTCCAAGTGTTACAATCTAGAGTTTTAGTTTTTTTTATTTTTATTTTTAATTATATTAACACATAATAATAAATATAAAATTAATATATAGAGATCTAACTATTAAGTCGTAAAAAATATATTAAATTTAAATATATATATATATATATATTATTAAATTAACTGTATATCTTTTATATATTATAAATTATGTGTTTAATAATATTTTTTATTATTATTTGTGTTTTAAATTTCTATTAACAGCAAACTGATTAATCACAGAGTCACGTCTTGATCAGTCGACTCATGACAAAATCTTGCACTCACATGGATAAGTGCAGGTTCATACCACCCGATGTGGAATTATGCTGTCAATTCGGCGTGTTTTGATGTAATTGAATCAGATTTGATTTTTGGCTTCAATTTTTTTTCCGTACAAGAAGTTGGGTGTCCTTGAATTTATATTGCGCTTGAAAGTTTTAGCGACGATTGAATGTCAGATATAAAATTTAGTATTTATAGTGAAATCAATTTTTGATTTATTAATATTTAGGTGGTAAATTTTTTTTATAAAAAAATTAAATAAAAATATAAATAAGTAACCCTAATTTTAATTTATAAATATAATGATTTATGATATTTTTTTTTTTGCTAGTTAAAAAAAAAAGTGCATTTAGGTACATAATAGACGCAGGTGTACACCAAGACTAGCATGATTATTAGTTACACGTTCTTTAACAGCATAAATCATCTATTCTGCATTAAAATTTTTCCTATTCATGTAGTTTGTGGTCTTCACAATGTCACTCACATTTGAACTTTTTGGCGGCAAAGCATTAGCGATAAATTCTTTAAATATACTCTAATGGTTAAGATTTAATATCTTTATTTCAAAGGTTTTAAATTTTAATATTAAAAAAAGAGGTGTGAAGATTATAAATATAAAAAAAATTATTTTTATTATATAATTTACGACTGACCGATCTTTTAATTATAAAAAGAATACATTACCGATATTATTTCTTACGTATTTGGCTGGGAAACACTTGTGGATAATGTTTGATATGTTTAATATTTGTTGATTTGCTTCCTGTCTTAATAAATTTCTGGGGATGTATTTTTTTGGCAGTCACTCCAATTAAATTTGAGATTTGCAAGCTTAATCTATGCAAAATATTTGTATAAAGCATCACTCTATCTATATATTTAATTGTCGGATATTTTATATATATATATAAAGGCAAGAGGGTGTTCCCAGGAGGTTTAAACATTTTTTATTTCGGGGGTGCATGGAAGCCCTGTTGGGCCTTCTGACAACAAATATAGCTAGGATAGTCCTTTTCCTTCGAGAGCATAGGCAGGATTGAATCACGGCATATTTACTTTATAAATCCTAAATTTTTATAATTTTTAATATATAAATTTTAAAATTTTTTGATATTTCATTTAAATTCTAAATTTTTTAATTTTGTAGTAAATTAGTCTATTTATTAACAAAAAGTAATTAATATATTAAAAAAATAATTTTGACTTTATACAAATTATTTAAAAAAAAATTAAATACACACTAATTAAAATTTTTTTTATCAAAAAGTATACACTTTACATATTTTATTTGTATATTTATTGATTAAAAAAATATTTTATGTGCATATTTATTGATAAAAAATATTTAATTTATTTATTTGATTTTTTTTAAATAATTTTTATTAATTTAAACTCATTTATTAATAAATTGATCACTTATCGTAAATAAAAAGATCGATTTAATAAAAAATTAAAAAATTTATAACTCAAATGAAATATTAAAAAGATTTAAAATTTATATAAAAAAGATACAAAAATTTAAGGTTAAAAAATTATATACCTCATCCATTTAAACACAAATTTAAGAAAACAACAGCTGAAAAGCTTTACCAATAACTAGACTAGGTAGCTCCTACTAGTTTCAAAACTTGTCTCTAACCCCACCTATCCACAGTCCCGTATGGCCATATCTAACGACGGGACTACAAAGAAATTTTTTCACTTTTTTCTTAAATCCTATTTTTCGTCAATTTTTTTTTCATTGAATAATATTTTTTATCCCAATACCTATATAAAACTGAATTTTGAAATTCGTGATACAAAAACATAAACTACGTACAAAGCAATGACACGGATTATAGAAATGCATATGCACAAGTGATTATATTAAATAAACCAATGGATTAATTGATCATAGTATTAATGATGATGATTCATAATAATGTTTAATTACTACATACTAAAGTTAAGTTTATATATAAATAGGTACGATGATTCCTCACATGAAATGGGTTTCCTAGTAAAGTTATGAAATGGATTCGACATTAAGTTTTATGAGTCTCGTAGTGTATGTATTATACTAACATTTAAAAATTGCACAGGCCATGTCTCCAACAAGATCCAAAATAAAACGAGTTTGATTATATAGACACGCTTAATGAAATATGAGAAAGCACGCAACTAATCTAACAATATCTAAGATTTATCTATTTTTTAGTTTTTTAAATTCAATATACTTTTTACGATTCAACGGTTCAAATTACTGTGTGTCTACTACGTTTTAACTTATGTGTGCTTATAAAGTATTTCAAAAATAAAATATGGTTCTCCCATTAATATAATTTTCAATTTTTCGTTATCAAACGGGCAATGACAGTGGCATGGGCAATGACAATGGCAAGGGCAATGACAATGGCAACAGTAAAAGAAGAAGGCATAA
The DNA here is from genome assembly GCA_037832335.1 of Carallia pectinifolia. Lineage (NCBI taxonomy): Eukaryota > Viridiplantae > Streptophyta > Magnoliopsida > Malpighiales > Rhizophoraceae > Carallia > Carallia pectinifolia. The sequence continues at coordinate 9,023,759 of CM075444.1, forward strand.
TGATAGTGGCAAAGTTATTTACTTCACTGGTATTGTATGGTCACTGCAATTTAATTAATCGGATTGTTCCATATTGCGTCAACTAAATCGTCAGAGCCACTAAAATAAGTTTTTAGCTTTTTATTGTTTTTGGGAAGACGACGGTGTATTATTATTTTATTAATTTCTTAACCTTTTGTGCTCCAAAAAGTATCAACCAAAACAACACGCCCAGCAGAAGCAGCTCTACGTTGGAAAAACCACAAGCAAACTGTCTACAACACACACTTCACTGTTACTTAATAAGTTCGTTGGTACAACACACCGTTCGCCCCTTTGTCTGTTTATTTTAATTGTTTGTGGCTTTCAATTCGCATTGTTTTCTAAGAATTAATAATTTGGTCAATTATTTTATATTGTTTGATCATGTTGGGGCATTCATGGTGGGGGGGGGGGGGAGCGGGGACTAGAAAATAAATCAGTTAGGTTTTGGAACTTCCCATTCCTAAGAAATTGGTTGATTGCTTTTTACATTTTGGGTGTCAATTTGGATCTCAATTGATGACACTTGCTGGGCAGATGCATTTCATATCAATATCATATGCCATAAAATAAAACATAAGAAAAAAGAAAGGAATTTGAGTGATACTCGTTTAGATTCAACAGTATTTTAATAGTAATTTTTTAATAAAAAAATATTAAATAGTAATGTCAACAAATAATTGATAATTTAAACATCAGATGCTATGATTAATATATTTATAATTTATTTTTTTTATTATTAAAAAAAACAGAGAGAGAAAGGAGCTTCGATCTTCAAGTTGCTTGTGTTGAGCTTATATTGTTATTATTGTCATCATCACATACGTTTCAATTATCAGATATAAAAATTTATTATTATAATTATTATTGTTGCCAATAAGTGTGGTGTGGAAACTATTAGCACACCCTTTGAAGGTGGGGCCGTTCAATTTTCAATGTGGCCTATGACCAAACCCACATTCTTGTTTGCCACGTGGATGACAGCCGCTGCATGATATCAGCATGAAGTATGCTGCAGTGCATACCCACATCATCTTCTTCACATTTTTCACTTCGCTTTCGTTCTCTGACTTATTTTTACTGTTTACCCCATTTACACGACACTTGCGGCGTCCATTATCATTACTATATATGACTAAACAAATGGAATTGTAAAAATGAAAATGCTTGCTAGACACAAAAGTAATCCACACAAATAAATTAACCCATGAATATGGAAAACGTGTTTAACATGGTTTGGTAAATTTGGGTGTATTAATTCAATAATGTCCGGTTAGCATACATTTTTACGATATTATGAACAAATAACATATTTTTTTAGTCAAAATGTTGTTTATTTTTATTTTTTTATCTATTTATGTTGATTTTATTGTTAGGAATACATCTTTTCAATTTCAAAGTTAAACTTTTTAAATTATTCAGTAACAAATATATTGTTTGCATGTATGTGCTATTTCTCCATTATATTCATAGACTACAAGTTAATTCGAAAGGAATTTTTTCTATAGTAAAATTGTGAAATCAATGCGGCCATTATGAAAACTAACATATTCATTAAATAATGCATGCTGGTGTTCATGTATTGTAAATTTTTATGGTTTTTATTTATAGATTTTACTTAACTATTCTCAAGTGTAAATTCTCAAGGAATATTGATTTACAGGTGAAAGGAATAATGAGTTTCAGTGTAATAGAAAGATTACTACATCATGATTTGAAGATCACAAATGTAATATGTGAAAATAGACTCTCTGTAAAAATGTGTGTGTAAGATTACATATATTTGATATTTTCTGAAACTCTAATATGGCATTCTTATGTAGACACCCTTTTTCATTAAGAGCAAACTACATGGACTCGCATTCATAGAAGCACGAACCTAGATGCAAATTATTTATATAATATATAGAATATTTTATACTACATTGAGAACCTTTTATACAACATATAAGAGATTTTTGCGATTTATACTATTTTATTATATAATTCTTATATGTTGTATAAAATATTATTCATATAATATAAAACACTTAAAATATCATGTATCTATTTGCATTCAGGAGCATGTGTCCATAAAGACTTTTGCTTTGAATTATAGGGGAAGCACCAATTAATGGTTTTATTTCATCTTAAAATTTTTATTTTTACACTTTTATAAATAGCTTGGAACTTATTTAGATAATAAATTAACATTCATACAATTTTTTTAATAATTATAATTGCAGTTTTTGGATGAATCACTTGCTTATTCATAAGTATAAACAGTTTTTATAATTAAAAATTAAGTTAATTACTTTAATGTTGCGATTTAATTTTGAAATTTTGATTGATATTTTCTCTTGACATTTAATTCTCAGTTAAACTTATTCATTCGATATGTTTGTGAATGCAATGTACATATATAACTAAAATAATATAAGGAAAAATAAAAAGAACATTAAGTAAATTTATTTTTTAAAGAAATATTCGTAATATTCATAGTTAAAATAATAAAGCTATACTTTTACACATAAAATCAATCAAATAGTATAAGATTATATTTTAACCTTTTCGTCCTCTTAAAATATTATCAAATACTCAAGTAGTGGAGTTATCGGGTTGAAGTGACTCCAAGTTTGTGGGTCACTTTCAAGTATCGGATGTATTTGGATAGAGTTGCAAGTTGCAACTAAAGCAGAAAAGCTCAAGTAAAATATTTATTTTCTTTTTCATTAATTTTTTTTTTCCAAGCCGTCATTCCTTGGTAGAGACCTGTGTCAATTCTAGTTTTTTTTCTTTTTTTTTTTTTTTTTTTTTTTTTTCAGAAACACGAAATGATATCTTCTTTACTACGATATCGGGTTAAATTAACTTTGTATGGGGGCCCACAGAAGCGAGACTCAACCTATTTTATTCGACAATAAACAGGTTATGGACCAGCAACGCATAGAATAATATATGGAAAAGAGAAATATTGCATGAGATTTTTAGATAGAATTAAAGTATAATTATTAGATAATTAAATTTATAAAAATAAAATAATAAGTAAATTATTATTAAATATTATTAAAAGTGTTACGTATTCATTTTAAAACTATTTAAAATATAAATAAATAATTGAGCTCTAATATACAACAGACAAAGAGAATTTCTGATATTACATAATAATAATAATAATAATAATAATAATAATAATAATATGATGGAAGAGAGTGAGAATCTCAAAGCACTCATCATATGATGCAGTGCCCCCCATTTCCCTCCAACACTAACTGGTACCGTTACTCGGACTTGTGTACAGGTAATGTAAGGCAGAGTCCGTTGCCACACCCGCCATATTATTTATTAACTTTGGTTGACAGTCGAAATATATAGATTTTTAATTTCATTCATAGTTTTAAAATGTATATAATTTATTTATAATGATATATTATATAATAAGTGAGATTTATTTAAATAAAAAAATTAAAAATAAAATTATGTGATATTAAATTATAAGCAAGTTTTATTTATAAAAAATAAAGTAAAATTTTTAAGTATCGAATTTAAATCGGTTGAAAATACGTGCCTCTAACTCTTAAATCTGAGTTTTAACATTTAAACTTGACGCTTATCTTTCCATTCTTTTTATTGCTGGGCTACTCATTTTAATGGACCAATAAATATAATAAAAGAAAAAGGGTGCCGTGTCCTTGTGCATGTGTGCCATGCCAAGGCATGCACTAGGAGCACTACCACACCCAATATATGAAAGCTCCATCGGCTAGCTATGATCATCTTCCCCTCTCCTCCTCCCTCCCATTTGCCAATTTAATTAGTTATCGAAATTGCCTTCTTTTTCACGTCACCTCTCTCTCTCTCTCTCTCTCTTTCTTACTTCTCTTTTCCTATAAATATGAACCATAACAAATCCCTTTCCTGTCACCATTTCCACATAATCACTGTTGCTTTCTTCCTCCTCCTCCTTCTTTATCCTCTCCCTACCTAGCTATTAGCAGTTGCCTCCATATATAAATTTGATATATATTGATTTGTTTGTCCACACCTCCCCCCCACCTCACAATTATGTGCCTTAAAGATTTCTTTTTTCGAAGGCTGTTCTTTTGAGAATTATCTTTGAGCTCTACACACAAACCTTTTAGTTATACCTATTAGTTATAATTAAGTTCTACATATATCTCTCTAAATATACATGGGCAATAACAATGTTAATCTTCCTCCTGGGTTTCGATTCTATCCGACTGATGAGGAGCTTGTAGTCCATTTTCTTCAGCGGAAGGCCTCGCTTTTGCCTTTCCATCCAGATGTCATCCCTGACCTTGAACTCCTTCCATGTGATCCTTGGCAACTTGATGGTACATAATTACATATCCATATATATATATATATGTAATTTTATTTACATTTATTATTTCTTGATTTATTTCCTTTATTTTGAAAAATTTACTTATTAATTGATGAATATATATCAAAATAAAAATATCTAAATAATAATAATAATAAGAAGAGAAATGTTATGATGGGGAGTGCAAATGTAAATGTAAATTGTGTGTACAGGGAAAGCATTAGGTGAGGGTAAGCAGTGGTATTTCTATAGCAGGAGGACGCAGAACAGGATCACAGAAAATGGACATTGGAAATCAATAGGAGTGGATGAACCAGTGGTCACAAATGCCAACAACCACATAGTTGGAATGAAGAGAAGTTTCGCATTCCACTTTGGGGAAGCGCCAGCCGGCATCAAAACTAATTGGGTCCTCCAAGAGTATCGACTCTCTGACTCCTCCTCCTCCTCCTCCTCCTCCAAGAGTACCTACGGCAGATCATCATCATCACCATCATCGTCATCCAAAACAAGAAATAAACTTAGCAAAGTAAGTGCTCTCATCGTCCCTTTTAGAGAATTTCTATTTTCACTCACTTTTTTAAATGAGTGTAATTTACTTATGACCTTATATCATATAATAAATGAAGTCTACTTCAATAAAAAAATTAAAAATAATTTTTAAATAATATTAAATTATGAATTAGTTTCATTCATTAACAAAAAAATGTAAAATTAGCAAGTATCACATTTTTAATTAATTTGTTGGTTTCAATGTTCATTCAAATCCCTTCTTCTAAATATCTAATCTCTCTTATACTATAGCTTCTTCATTCGTAGACTAATTAATTAGCACCACAAGAGTGTTTGCATTGCAAATATGATATGTGGGTAGGCGTAGCCGTTTGACATTGATACCTTACTCACAACAAGAAACGCCAAAGGGGTACAAAATAGTTAAGTTTTTGTTACTATATTGCAATATATGTATTGTTGAAAACATTAATTTTTAATTTGATGGCAAGTAGCTAGAGCCAATACAACAAAATATGATATAACATAATATAATGTTATGAACCTTTTTTTTCCCCCAAGATTTGCAAGTATATTGGTATCTAGGTCTAATTACTACCCAAAAGAAAATAAAACATAATGCCAAGTATTTAGCTAATAGAAAAAATGCACTCTAGCGACAATTCCTATATTTGTATGTGCTACCAAATGTCTGGTTTGTAGTGTTTTATATCCCCATTCAATTCCCTTCCTTCAAGGGATTCTTTGTTTTTGGTTACAATAAATTACAATTTTATTGTGTGTGGCTGTAGCATACACTTACTCTAGTGCACGTCTAACTTACTTGATTGACTTTTATATGTGTACTTTCAGGACCACACAAAGTGGGTCATTTGTCGAGTTTATGAGCAAAATTACGATGATGACGACGACGACGACGATGGCGGCGCAGAACTCTCGTGCTTGGACGAAGTTTTCTTGTCTCTGGATGATCTCGACGAAATCAGCCTACCAAACTAGATTCAACTATACATTTATATGTATGGTTATCTCGACCTCATTCCTATTAGTGGTCCATATATATAACATTGTTAGGTTCAATTAATCTTCGGTTCTATATATCCAAGTGTAGAGTTGCGCGTTATTGTTTTCAATGGTGAAATGCTCTAATGTTCCATTATTATACATATATGGTAAAACGTTAGAATAAAAGGTTATTAATGAAATAATTATTATGGTCAAACAAATATGGAATAATTATTATAATTTGTACAACTATAATGATAAAATGTAGAATAAAAAAATATTAATTTATTTTTTATTATACATTTCAACAATATTGTTGTATAAATTACAATAATAATAGTATTATAGGCATTTGTCGGGCTAACTTTTGTCTGGCCGTGTAACGAACCTCTACATGTATATATATATAGCTAATAGCAGGACAAAAGGTTGTACCTTACTGAATTCAATGGCACTTCAAAATGGTTTACAACAAGTACATGGACACCACCATAATAGCAGGACAAAAGGTTGTACCTTACTGAATTCAATGGCACTTCAAAATGGTTTACAACAAGTACCTGGACACCACCAAATTAAAAGGCATGGAAATTACTTGGAACTCGCCTTGCACTCGCTTTGTTGGTGCTAAGTAGTTGACACATTTGTACGTGCGTAGCAGGCCAGGCATCCCAAAAGGGTCTGCACTGGGCAAAGCGTGGACAAAAAGTATATCATAAAAAGATAAGATGGGTCGAAAACAGATTTTCTAATATATAATATATGCATCATTCTCATTGCTATTTGCACGTGCCACAAAAAGGCCTCAGTTGCACGGAAAGTCACACTGTATACATATTTTCTCCTTTTTTTTTTTTTTTGGATACTTTACTAATACTTTCAAACGACAGAGAAACATTTTAGTATACCTGTATACTTGTGTTTCGATACCTAAACCCACATATATATATATAATCAACCCCTTTACAAATATACACTGAGGATGTGGTAATTAACTTTCTTCAGTAATGTTACGTTTGATGGTAAATAGACTCTCACGTGCAACGGATGATTGTGTGGAAAGGAAGGTGGAACCCAGGGAGCACTGTGAGTGCGGAGCTTGCCATGGGGGGGTGCAACGCATTGAGTGCTTCCTTCCTTGTAGCATTTTAACTTTTTTTTAGCTTTTTCTAACTTTGATGGGTATTTGGTACTTGTCTTTGTATCACAAAGCCGATGGGACAAAATTATGTTCTTTGGGGGTGCCTGCTTAGTGAAGCATTGGATCATGTGTGATGCAAGCACTTGGCACACATTTGCGACACCTCCCCTCAAACACACAGATTATAGTCCACACGTGCCTTCTTTTGTCTCTCCATCTTCTTTTTTTTCTGTCCAACCAAAATGGATCTATTAATTATCGTCCTTAGAACACACATGTAAGAGAATAACAACATCGAATTGTATACATTGTTTTCAAAGGGTGCATAGTTTAGTTCTATCCTTGGTCGGCAACTCAATTTAGAAAATAATAGGGGTTTATCTCCTTCAAATTAGTTGAGCTCTTTAATGCACGCAAATGCTCAAATCTCATCATTGATAACCTTACTTGCCCAGTAATTTCAAGTGCAATTTTTTAAGTACAACAAGAAAGTGTCATTGCATATATATTTTTTAATGATTTTGAGGCTCACATTTCATTCGGGGACTTGGGGATTCAGCTCCTCTCATATTGTTTATGACAAAGCCTATCTCCACCATTGACTTCAAATAAATAGGTACTGATTTTCCAAGAAGTTGAAAAAGTTTTTTTTTTTTTTTTGGGAGCTTTTAAAAATGATTTGATCTCAATTTTCAATTAGAAGCCGAGAAGCGGTGACTCTTGGAATTGGCGGAACAAGGAGAGGGAGGGCTGTCGATGGTCGGAAGCCACCCTATCAGAGGTGACTAACTTGAAACGAAAATTTTTTGTTTTAAGGTCCAAATCTTCATTTTTTCAGGGCCATGCTGTTTGGGATTTTAAGGAGTTTTGACTTGAATTTGTGAACAAGAGATTTTTATTTCTATCTCAGTCCCATGACTGGGAGGACGGCTTGCTGATGCTGGCGGTGGATTCAGTTAACGTTTCGCTTATAGTGGCAGCTGAGGGTTTTGATAGCTGAGTGGTGTTAATGGTAGTGCTGGGATTGTTTTCTGATAAGCCTGACAAAGGCACTTTTGGAGTCCTCGGATCTATCAATGGTCATGAAGAAGGAAAAAGCGTAAAAATAAAATGAATTTCTTATTTCCGGTTCCTCCAAAATTTGCTTCTGTGTCACTCTCTCCATAAGTCCGTATTGCTCCTCCTTTGCGGGCATACCCAAAATTTGGCGAACAATAACAGAATACGGAAACGAGAAAAAAAAAAGAAAAAAGAGCAAACAATTTTGTTTCGTTTGTGTAGCATATTAGGGCAGGGGTCTCAATTTGGTAAGTTACCAGTCCTTTTTTTTTTTTTTTTGTACAATTATTTTACAAATTCGATAGAATCAACAACTAAAAGAGAGCCCATTAATGTGCCATCCACATAAGCAGCAAGCACTATCAAATTTTTTCTACTATACTGGACTCGTTTTAAATATTAGTGATTTAAAATTGCAAAACTGACAATTGGTGACTCAAATTGATAACATTCATTGGGTTTCTTTTTTCCCGTAAATTACCCAACGCTCGAGAAACGTGCATATTTCAGAAATTTTCAGATACCAAACCAAATGTGAAAATTTAAACAAAAGAAAGATGTAAACCAAGACTCAAAGACTGGTTGCACAAGAGATTCTGAGAAACAAATGCAACCAATAGCTAATCATACTACCACTGATAACAAGCATTTACCAAGAATTCCACACATACCTGCATAATCTAAGGGTAGGAATATACGATCTTTCTCAGGGTTCTAGCTTACAGTCTTCCAAGTTGCGCAAAATGGCTTCAGAATGTTTCTTTCTGGCAACACCCAACGTCATTCCAACAGAAACCAGTGTCTCAAGTGATCTAGCACTGTTTGCTAGGAGGTCCTTGTCTATCTCAATGGCATCCTGTGCAACATAAACATTCAAAATGGACACCTACCTTGCTAATGAAGCATGCAAAATTACATAGGAAGTGGAACCACTACACAAAAATCATGTTCTTTTGTGCAATTTAAGGATTCTGACAAAGGACACCTTAGTGCACCATACTCTCACATCATGGTGTCTGAGAAACAATTTGATGTAAGCAGCTTTATTCTTATTTTTCACAAAAAGGCCTTTTTGTGGCTCTAACATGTGACATCTAGATCACAATGGAGCAATCTGATCATTACACTAGAATTTTCCGTATGAAATTCCAGGAATATGATAACATACAAAATGAAAAGTGAATTTTAAGATTTTGTTCACTCAGAGTAGAATGGTTCAATGGTTCAAGTCCACGATTAGTTGCAGGAATATGATAACTAGGCAACATGGGTTAATTTGAAGTAATTTTGTTCCACTTTGATCCTACATAAGCAAAAGGTTTTATAAAATACCAACCTTCTCAAACACACAAATGACTGTGCTTCCACCAAATGAGAAATATCCAAACTGTAAATACAACAGGAGCAAAAAGTTAGAAGCTAAACTTAAGCACAGGCATAAGGAATACACAGGAAAGGAAACTGATGAGAGCTTGTATATATTTCACAGTTACAATTCCAAACCATATGAACGAAAAGCAATTTTACAATCTACGACTAACAGATGGTCAATTTGGGATAAAAAATGTCTAAGATCATAATGCCCATGTCATAATTGAAGCAACCACCCCTTTCTCAATCATTTCAGACCAGGTATATTTCCGTTATTTCACTCTCCTTGAATACGTTGCCTTTAATCAAACCTATTTCTTGGCATTTATGCTCCAACCAATCTTGAGTCAACTAGTGAGTCCTAGACTAATTCTCAAAAGCAGGTCCATATCTCCTTGATCCTGTGAACCTGCTCTTGAATTAGTGCACAAAAGTCAATGCTGATTATTCCTTCAAAAATCATTAAAACTCTCTCCAGAATTAATCAGGATACAAACCAAGAATGAAAAGACTTGCCTTTATTCTGGATTCAAACAGTATAACCTTTCTTCATCGTGCAATGGCTAAATGTCATAAGTATGAACAGATGGCTCAATTTTGAATCTAATACTCTCATCTTGTCATACTTGTACTTTTGGTATATGAGCGAGGGCCTGGGGGGGTCTGTCTGTAGGGACTTTCACAATATTGTGAATAGAGAATAGGATTTGTAACAAGATAGAGGACTAATCTTGCCTAGTCATGATAATTGAAGTTAGAAGAGGGACGGATCCTTTTCTGAAACTTTTGGATCATGGTTCTTGCTTAATTCATGGAGAAACAACAAGAATAAGAGGGTTTCCTGCAGGAACTGCAAATTTTGTGGAAAGAGGAGAGGGCAATGAGAAAAAAGGCACAGAAATGAAAAACAAAGAAACAATTTGACAGTGACTAGCTAAGCCAGAAAAATATACGGAGAGATTGTAGGCTGGGGGGAGGGCATAGAATAATGGGGTGTTTTGAAGTTTTGTTAAAGTAAAACGGGGGACAATACTTCAAGATATGGAAAGGAACAATCAAGGGGACAAAGGGCAGTTTGGTCTCCTTACCCATTTATAATGGCATTTTGGAAGCCTTCTATAACTTTATTCGACTGAGACTTACAAAATCAGACATGTTATTACCACAACCAGAAAGAACAGGCAGTAGAATGTGGTTCTCAGAAGCATCGTATGCTAAATGTCCTGGGAGGTATCTACATAAATTTCCCGTACAGGAAACACAAAAAAAAAAAAAAAAAAAAAACCTCATCTCCTTTCTTCACACGGTCACCCTCCTCCTTCAAGAATGTGATGCTGCCAACCATAGTTGCCCCTATGGCAACAAATGCAACCTGCAGCAAGTAGAAAAAATAAGTAAAAGATGAAATATTGAAGGTTAATACTGGTCAGTCGTGAGAATCATTAATCCAAAGGACAAAAGAAGTACAATTCATCTTGAGTATCTTTACAACAGCATGAGAAGTTATTTCAGGTAAGTTCAAACCCGAATGAATAAACAGTTGCAATTGAACACTCCTAGAACCACCCAGATGTTGCAATTGATAATAACCATCCTTCAAGATACTCTGTGCCCTCACTCCCAAGATAATTAAAAAAAAAAAAAAAGAGAGGGTCTAACAACTACACAAGTCAGGGAAAATGGTGCCCAGCAAGTTCTTCAATCTTGTTAATTTGGGACAAGCTTGGAGAGAAAATTGCCAACAATATGGTGATGTCTTGTCCATTCATATATCCATTATTTCAAAAAACTATGCACAGAGCTTAGAAAATGATATGCTGATTACTAATTTCTTGTCTCGCGCAACGAAGTTTCAGTACTGTGCAGGGAATGGTGTAATTATTGAAACAAGGCAGCAAATGCTAATTGAAATCACAATGGGTCAATACACCCATAAAATGTAGATCTAATGCAGCTAACAAGGCATAAAGAGTAAGCAGTAATGAAAATTAACTATAGCGATAAACCTTTCCGAAGTCTGCAGTAGAAATAATTGATACAACTCGTTTATTCTCGGTGAAGACATTACAGTACTCACTGTTGACAGCAATAGGATTAACCTGGAAAAGAAAAAAGTAGATGCAAGGAAAAAAACCAAGATTAAAAAAGCTGGTCACCAACGACAAACTATATATATATATTGCTTAAGCTGCATTAAATCCACATACCGTATACAAGCATCCGGGAACATCAACAAATTGCTCAATGGTTCCAGATACTGGAAAATGAAACCGATGATAATCCTGTAACAATTTCAGAAGAATTTAATCACAGAAATCTCAAAATTCATGAGAAAATTGTCTCTAGAACATTTTAGAAGGCAAAATAAGTATTCCAGAAGTAGAATGAATGGGCTCAACACTCATACTGAATGGATACCAAAAGACCTAATGAAAGACCTGTGGTGCCAATCGGAATATGACCAAAGTTCCATCAAGAAATGGGCCAGAGCATATTGTGCTTCCCAGAAGGCCTTGAATAGAAAACTTCCTCCCCTGGAATTTACAAAAAACATTGCCAAAAATTGACCCCAATAAAATATAATAATACAAACAAAAGATGGGTATAGAATATCAAATAGCAAAAAAAGGAATACACGTGATTTTAACAGTGACTCAGCATATCTAAAATAACTCCACACAGAGCTAAGAACATTAGCTCGCCCTAAGGCAATCCAACACATCTGATCAACAAGTGCGCACACACAGACAACAAAGCAGACACACAAAGAGGCGAGAGATGATGGCACTGCTTTTCACACTTCACAGATCAAAGAACAATTTGTTTCCACTCAAAACAACATCGAATATTTTAAGATAGAAGAAACTTGCATCAAGAGAAAGATTCATTGTATGATGCAAAAAGAATAATATAACCAAAAAAAAAAAAACTCAGAATGGAAATAGTAGAATGAACGTGACCTATTCTGGGCCACATTCTAGCCATTCAGTCTAAAAAAGCACAACACTGCAGGAGATCAGTAGTGCGAACATGAATGTAAACAGCACAGGACAACAACACCAGTCCTAAAATCAATAAAAAAAAGAACTAAAATATAGATAGATTTAAGTTGGACCAGCATATTTATTAAGCATAATTGGTACAACACTCAACATGACGTCCTTTTTGTGAAAATATTTTATTTAAAAGAAGCATAAGTTTTCAATTAACTCAGTTCCGATCCTAATCCTGAACAAAGGAGGGTTGTGGTAGGTTAGCAGCCAGCATAAAACTAGCCAATAAAGATGTTTTTCAATTAAAAATGCATTTTCAAACACTGGCAACTAGTTGCTCCGCAAAGGGAAGGGACAACAAGTGATGGTTACTGAAATGAAAATTAAGAAAGGATTTTTCACTTGAATTTCTGTTCAACAGCAAAGAATACATACATATATATATATATATTTTTTTTTTGAGAAAACAAAGAATACATATATACATGAAAGCAATTCCTGAATTTCCTTATCTAGGCTCTAGAATTATGGAAAAAATACAGGACATGATTAAGGAACAAATATATCAGAATATGCATGAAATCACTAGCTGGACTTTCCATTCTAAATACAAGGAATCTAAGATTTGTTTTGATTTCCAACAGTTACATACATCTTTCAAGACATAAGAAGTCAAAGTACCTTAATCCAAAATCTTAGGCTATCTTGTACTGATTCAAATGCCATTAGACGGCTATCAGCTGCACAAACAGCAACATCATCTCGTTCCATTACAGCAATTGGTCTTGCACCAAGCTTCAATTCCCTTATGAAAAATTCATTGAATGTCTGCATACATAAGCAATCCAGAATTATGCTGCTTGCATCTACCTGAACATCTCAAATTCCACAATGTTCACAAAAATGACGCTCCACCCAAGAAATTAAGGGGCAAATTTTGCCATTGTTGATGTATAAGATATAAAGTTCCATACTGCAAAGGAAGGAAGAGGTAAAAACAACATATAAGTATAGCTAGAAGATCCATAACCTAAGCGTTAAGGTTTTAGGTAAGATTTAATGTCCAAAACCCCATTTAGTGTTGCTTGCTTCTTCCCTCCTGTGATCCATCTAAGTTACCAGGCCTACAATTCTGCAAATATTTACATGGTATCAGAGCCTGAGCCCGAATCTCGCTGCCCGTCACATTTATTGGTGAATTAATTGTGAACTTCTAAAGCCCAAGAGAACCTTATTTGTTCACGCTTCTAGCCGAGGTAAGTTGAGCTCCACCCAAGTGAGTTGGGCTTTCGTTGTTTATTCATGCTTCCAGCCCAAGTGAGCTGGGTCCAACTCAAGTGAGTTGGATTTTCGTGTGAGGGGGTGTGTTGAAAAATAAGATATAAAGACCCATATTGAAAGGAAGGAAAAGGTAAAACAACATATAAGCGTGGCTAGAAAACCCATAACCTAAGTCTTAAGGTTTTAGGTAAGATGTAGTGTCTAAAAGCCCAATTAGTGTTACTTGCTTCTTCCCTCCTGCGATCCATCTAAGTTACTGGGCTTACACTTCTGCAAATCTTTACAGCCATATAAGTTCCAGTTGAGATCTACATTGGGAAATGAGCTTTTCATTCTTAACAAACACAACACTGGACAAACTTAACAATTGCCCGCTAGAAAACGTACTCAAATTCGATTCCATTATTGTTCTATCATTTTTTTTGCTATTACCCAACCTCATCTCATTTTACATAAATGCATGGTACTTGAATTTGCACAACAGTTAATAATCTCTCTCTTGGACTGCAATATGCCAAGGACAAGATGACAATGTGTCTTATTCCAAGGTCCAGAAATCAACAGAATACACCCAACTCTCGAGGTAAATGAAACAAGGCCCGCAGGGAGAGGGAAAGTCAACATATGCATTAATCATCAGAACCATAGAAGTTAGCGGTAATCAGGAATATTTTTTCAGTCCAGAAATTTCATATGAAAGCTCAGCAAATGGCAATATGGTTCAACTGAGGCAATGCTAATGGTTGAGAACTGTTTTAGAACAGCACGATTTTTGATTTATTTTGCATTTGGGGCCCCAATAAAAACTTACATCTAGTAAACTGCATGCAAGCCTGATGGAAAAGGCCTAAATGTTTTGATACCCAAGGTCGTGTGGCTTATCAAACGGATAGAGATTATAGGCAGTTGTGTATCCAAACTATCTGGCACTAGGTAGTACACTTGGCCACAGTTTTGAAAAAGAGAATAATATAACCAAACAATGAATTTCCTGTGAATTAGGCCCAAACACCAGTGGAAAGTATACAAAATTCAATTCTCTGCAGAAAATGGTGGAAATTATATTTGCTTACCTTAAAATGTTCCAAAGGGTACTTGACTTCAGCCAAATTGATTTGATCCTACAGATTTTACAGATATAGATCATACTAACTGAACCTCAATTAAAGAGCATCACAAGAAGTAGACAAGTACAACAGACATGTCAGACTTGAAAACACACAACGACAAAGGCATGAGCATAGAAATTATACTCAATACATCATATGTACAATTTTTCTTGCTTAAGGGAGAATTATCCATTTTGGGCTCATAGAGGTCCCAATGCAAAGATATCAGCATAGCTAAACTAATGCTACACATAACAAATGGGCTTCAAATTAAATCATATGAAGAAAAAAAAAAAACTCGGGCTAAATCTTCAGTTAAATTGTACACAAATAAAAACTTTAATACATGCATCAAAAACTTGAATATTTATTGGGCTTCACGCTGTACACTGATAAAATGATTAGTTTCACAGCGTCAAAAGGGATTATGCAGCCTATCATTTTTGTTCCAAAAAGATTGAAAATGATTGATGTGGGGATTTGGGTGGTAACCCTTTTAATGCTTGTAAATAAAATATTTATCCTATTGAAAAAAAGTCAAACTAAAAAAAAAAAATAGAAAATTGGTGGCTAGACAGGGGAGGGAAGGGAGGCTTATGGGGGACAGAAAAAGAGAAAGAAGAGAGACTTTTGGAGGTATATTCAATAACCATGACATCAATCATTTTAAGGAAATTGGAACTCCAACAAAAGATCTATAGTACCTTGAAAAATTCAACAAACTTTGGAATGTCTTTGGCTGATTCTAGAGAGTTCATTTTCTTTCCTTGCTTCTCTGATATGCTTTGCAAGAGCTCCTTTGCACCTGCACCCACATAAACCAACCAACGAATGTGAGAATGCAACTACGAAAAATGAAAAATAAAAAATAAAAAATAAAACCAAGTAATGTCATAACAACCTGAACAATGTTTCTGTAAAGTTTGAATTGACCAGGATAGGACAGCAATAGCAGGCATATTGCGAGATTAAGAAGGAGTTGATCAAGAGAAAAAGTAAAGCCATGATGAATATTTTACAAATATTCTGAAAATGGCCCAGAAGACTATGAGTCAACATTGCCATGGAAACTTTGCAAGAGAAGTCTCCCAATACTCGAATTGGACGCCTTGCATGAGAAAGCTTACAAGCTTGCACAAGAAACATGAACACATGAATGCTAAAATATAAGCAAAGAACTTGTTAAGCAATCCTCTCTTTGCTTGTCCTCCATATATAACATCTCCATGTCTAAAGCAAACAAGCAACGCTCTCTGTATTTATCGTCAAGAGATGCTACTGTCAAATCTGAAAACATAACAATTTTCTTATTTGTTTTTGCCAAATGTTCCCACACATTGGGCAAGAGTACTCATCCTAAGTACAAGTTGATTATATTTGATCCAATGCTCCCTCCTATTAAGAATCAAGTTCAACAAAATTTCACTTTCAATTGCCAAAGAACCACTCAACTTAAAAGGTTAAGTTGATGACATCATCACAAAGACAAGCTGATTGGGTTGAAAACATGAAATTCATAATTTAATTGAACTAGGATAGAGACTGCACATTGCGTGGGTTTATACTATTGTCTTGGCAGAACTGCATAAATAACGATGCAAACTAAGAATGCTTAGAATTATAGTATGAAAGAAAAAACTTGATGGATGCTAAAATCCAAATGTCATTAAAATTCTAAATCAATACAAAATAATATAAAATTAAACTCAATAATTAGAAATAACAACATACAATATTAAATTCCTTTATGTTTTATGCTTTTTATTTTATCGTGAAAAATTTAAGATAATGATTAATTGGCTAGATAGAATTTTACTTGCCTAGGGTTTTTTTCTTTCAAATTGTACTATTTGGTCTTGTTGTTAGAGTTAATATGAGTTCCAATATTCATAAAATTAAGGGAAGCTTGTTTCAGTTAATAGGAGTCTTCTAATATTCCCAAAATTAAGAAAACATCGCCGCGTAAGTTTCTTTGGCTTGAAGAATTACTGAGAATGACTGAGTTTTCTCTCAACTTCAGCAATATAAATATATACATATAGATATGCAACTGCACGGCTCAAAAAACAAGCTTCCTGCCCTAATATCATGTTTGCATGCACAGGAATATATGGGGAAAAATGGAGCCAACTAATACTATATTTCATTTATGCAGTAAACATGTATGACCAAGATACACACTTAAGAACCTTCTTTAGGTGATTAATTTATAGTTAATCTCTTTATGTGCAAACCTAATTCTTGGATAAGAGGCAAGATTCTAGGGTTAGATCAATTCAATGGGGTGAAGTAGAGAGTTTAGGGTTAGTGGACTCAGAGAGGGGTCCATTAAGGGAGTATCTTCCTTAACCTTGTGGACTCGAGCACATCTCCTATGTCCTTCTACACACATGACAAGCCCTTACACCATACTCACTAGATGATGACACTAATCCCATCACTCACCTATGCCCATAACTACCCCTTGAACATCACCATTTGACGATATTTTGCCTCTTTTGGATTGAGCATATCTCTCTTTAGAGCTTTGGGAATCTAAAGGATACCGACAATTAGCCTACTTACATCGCCCTCCCCTCATCATTTCCCAACATTCCTTTTGACACTTGGATACTATAACATCATCTCACACATACCACCATATTTGGGTCCCCTATGGCTGCCCACACCTCTCAATCCCTCTCTACCTCATCCCCTCTAGTATGGTGCATTGCTTGTGTGACACAGTCCCCCTACTTCTCCAAAAACCCAAGCGGGAAAGGCGTGAACTAGGACTAACCCACCCTACCCTTCAATTCATTCCAACACAGTTCGCAAATTTTTCATGTAGTATCTGAGGAACACTTCTCGATTTCAATCACTAACTTACGAAAAATATCCTCTTGGGCTTGATCTTTTTGAATAATAGAGCCTAGGTACCAAGTGGTCAACTTAATGATCTTCACATGATCCAGACATATGATCTATCAACTTGTCCATCTTATTTCCAAAGGAATAGTGCACATAGTCCCTTTCCATTTGGTTAAACAATGCTTGGATTCCAGAAGATAGATCCAGTTTGCAATTCACCCAAGCCTTAATTATGTTGAGAAGCACTATTTCATCTCCCAATAACATACACAACTAAGAGTTTTAAATGCAACCTGCTCGTTCAACTGTAACCATCACTTAAAAAAAGGACTTAAGGCAAACTGTAAGCCAACTAAGATATAGGACTTGAAATTCATTCTTTTTTCAACTTATCTACTGATTGTTTTTTTTTTTTTCCCCTCACTTAATGGCTAAGCAGGGACTTTTCATGAATGAACTATTCACAATCAAGATGCTCCGTGGTGTATGCTATCGGCAAATGACATAGTGTTTTCTTAAACAAGACTAAACCTACGGTCTGACTGAACCATAAGCTAGGTTTCTCTCCCAACAGACCAAATGATTCTTGAACTATCTATTGAATTTCCCTTTCCAAAGAAGAGAATTTTTAAGGAATGGAGTGTAAATAGATAAGCTCAAGTTTTTAGACACGCCACGTGCCTTCTAAGAAACTTCAATTGTTATGAAAAAGGAAAAGTGGAGATCACCAGCACAAATAAAGTATACAAAAGAATCAGAATAGAAAGAAACCAAGATAGTGACCAAGTCCTAAGCTTCAAAATTCTAGGAACCTCAAATTCCTAAAAAGCAGCGAATTGCATACCAGTGCAAATTGAATGAAATGTTTGCTAAAGAACATGCAAGAATTATGGAATTTTTCATCTACTTCTTCATACTTTGAAAATGGGTTCTAGTGATAGAGTGGGTCCTGTGGGGAGGATGATATTGTGGTAGCAACTAGCAAAGGCCTTTCGCATTAATTTAGGTCTTTTACCTGTGTCCATAAGGCGCAGTCCTACTTTTGACTGGTAGATTGCTCTCATTGACAAAACAATCTTGCCATCAATTAGCTCCTCCACTAGCCTCTTGGTCTTTCGATCAAATACCTAAAGCACAGATCACCAGCTAAGCAAGTACAAGCATGAGGTCTGGGCTTCAAATATAAAGGGCATACCCACTGCAAAAGTCTCCCCATTTTGTGCGAAGTGGGGGAGGCGGTCTGTCGCAACTTAACAAATGATAGGAACTAAATATGTAATTAAATACCATTAATAGATCCCACATTATTTTTGAATGATTATAAATCAATGCTTTCATTGAAACCTATTTAAATGTCTATACTAAACCACTTGTAAAGCTCAGAAATGTCAAACTCTTGACATATGGGATCCTGATGTCAAACTCATTAAAAGATCTTTACCACAAAAGCCCTGAGGGTGCAGAAAAGAAGGGGGGGGGGGGGGATGAAGGGTTCAATATTTAGACCATCTCTAGCTTATCCTTCCGCTACTATCAACATATTGTCTACTGACTATCTCCTTACTTTCCATGACACATCATGGCCCACGACAATTGAATCATATGCAAAAATCCCAGATTTATGATTAAAGGATATGTCTTTCAAGGAAAAAAGAATTTAAAATAATCATGATCATAAGCATGAATTCACCATTTGTGCACCAAGTCCATGAACTACTATTTCATCCACATTGTCAAATTGTGAAGTGTATTCACCTCATTTCATAAAAAAAAAAACAATCCAACAAATGTGGGGAATGGTAAGGAAATAGAAGCAACACTCAAAATTTGGAGTAATTGAAGATTGAAAGACATTATTGATTATAATAATAAAAGATTTTTTTTCTAAGAAAGATTAAGCTTGGAACAGTTTAAACCAGAGCTTGAGACTGCAAACACCTTGCATCAAAAAACAACTGAACCTAAATACGCTTTGTGTTAGAGGAGGTTTCATCAGAACCATAATACACCAAGTTGAAGCCTTCATGTAAACATACCAATGCGAGCAGCAGGAACATTAAAAAATTGGAAAACCTATGGAAGGGGAACATAACCAAAAGAAATAAAAGAAATAAAGCATTACCAGAATGTGGGATGCACTTGCCCCAGAGTTCAGGCCAACATCATATGAAGCAAAGTGGGCCCATTCACTCAGTTTAAACATCCACCTATTCAGATAAATTCCAACTGACAATTTCAAACAACAATAGACGTTAACAATAAATAGGGTCTTTTGAGACATCAACTTCAAAGGGTTCTCACCCATATGATGCCTGTTTATCAGTAAGAAATCCTCCTGTCATAACTTGGTTTCCAGTTCCTTCATCAAAGCATAGAGTCAAATGCACCACAGTGTTAAGCTTATCAGAGACTTCAAGACCTTCACCACAAACAGGGCAGCAATTCATAAGAGGCTCCCTGCAACAAATGGACAGTAGTCTTCAAACATATGCCAAAATGCAAAAGTCTTATTGATTGAAAGGTTAAAAGCATTAAGATTTGCATATTCATCACACATACGTTACATAAATATTGGAAAAACAAAGAATTAAAAATAGATGGAAAAAAAAAAAAGAATTAAAAAGAAATTAAGCCTGGAACAGATAAACAGAACTGTCCACTGATATAACCACTAAGTATAGTCTAGTGGCCACCAAGTTCAAAACCTTGGGTGAGATCCGGAGTTCAAATCTAAGACCCAATGGATACATCCCCCTCCCCAACTCCAACTGGACCACGAAAAAAAAAATGTCCACGGATGTGACAGATAATTATAAGTACGATAACATAGATTCAATCTAATATGAAATCTACCACCAAGAAGCTTTTTTTCTTTGCTTAGCTTGGATTCAAACAAATGATGTTCGTTGAGGTTCAAGAAGAGTGTGTCTGATCACAATAAGATAAACCTGCACGCATACATGAACTTGTTTAATGTGGATGCCAATGCTCAAATAATTGGCAAGCAACTGAGCATCAAAGCAATCTCTGTTGCTATGCATTGTAAGGCAGTCTCCAAAAAGAACACTCAATTAAGTCAGAGGTCCTTTTTTTCCTTTTTCATTTGTAGCTGTTGGTTGGAAAAGCAGTGGAGGATAAGTAGATGTTTTGGGCTCTAAGGATTGCAAAAACATGTGTATCATGCAAGCATACAACATACACATCGATAGCAAACAAGATGTAAAAAGAAATAAACATAAAACTATAAATATAAAAGACTTGCAAATACAAGAAAGGGTAGATGATTTGGATAACTGAAAGTTCTGTGCTAGGTTCATAGAATTTACTTTTCTTGTTGAAAAGCAAGAAGTTCAGCCAGTTCATCCACGCTCACAAGGCCATCCCCATTCTTGTCAGCAGCTTTGAAAAGCTCCTCTTTCTAGTAAACAAATTAAATTTTTTGCATAAGTACTTATTCTTACAATACAGATCTCAAAGGCTAAGGTCACAGCTTTCTGATCTGATTTTAAAATTAAATGCATAGAGCCGCAATCAAAAGCATAATTAAACTCTGAAACACAAGCTGAAAAATTCTAAAACTCCATGTTTGAAATAGACATGTTTTGACAAAAAACGTTTTGAAGTACATGAACAACACGAACTCCATATTCTAGGTCTTCAAAATAACTCAGTTACTCTACCCATAATTTATGACCAAAAAAAAAGCTGCAAAAATGTCGTGTGAAGATTTAAAACGCAAATAGAAACATTGTCAAACCTTGTTCGTTGCCACTTGATTGCCAAAAGCTTTAATTAAGTCAGAGAACTCAGATAATGATAGCAGACCATCTTCATTATAATCCTGACATGCCAGGGTCCAGAAGTTCAATAGCGTAAAGTATCAAAAGAGGTGTAGATCATGAAATATCAGTCTATAAATAAAGCAAGGTTGTAGATGTAATAAACAGCCCTTCTCTTTGATAGTACTTAACCAATTCTTGCAAAAATGGATGCTGCTTTTTTGATCACATAATAAAAGCACTGTCACAACAGTAAAATTGAAAAAAAGAATAAAAATGCTTTAGACATAGACGTTTCTTCATAGAAAGAAATTTGAACCAATTGTCACTTGTTTGATCATTTGCTGGTGGACGACAATGCTCTAGCAGTTGGTTAATCGTCAAGAGATGTTAAAAACATGATAACCTCAACAATCATGGGAATAAAGAAGAGTTTCGAGCTCATTCATTTTTGGAAGACAATCAACCATTTTTATGAATAAAAGTTTGACTCTGGGATTTCGTTTTTCTGACAACAGTTTGTCTAGAGGCCTTTAGCTTGTGCACAACTAATTTTCATTGGTTTGGCAACCCCTTTCAGTGCCTTCCTAGTGGAGCACCTTTGCTTATAATTCATATTTGTGTGTAGGTATAAATAATAACACAAGTACATATGTTCAACCCCGAAATTCAGTAGTGTGGGTGCGCCATTATCAAGACCAAAAGAGAAAAAGAAAGGCTGCATGAAAATATGTTCAATGAAAAGAAGACAAAGAAGTTCTAACGCTTTTGTAATTTCTTCCCCGAAACATAATCAAATACCAGGAAAATGTTGATGCTGATGCAACCTTTATTATAGACTACAAAAACTCATGCATGCACAACAGGAACCTAGGAATGGGCATTCATCACTGATTTGAAAGCTAATAAAATCTGTGTCAGTAGTATGAAATGGAAATACAACAAATGATCAAGTAAAAAAGTTACCACAATGGACAAGATTCGTCTAGCAAAACTTTTCTCAGTTTCCACTGGGTCCTGTCAGTATTACAGTCAATTTTAGAACTGATTAACACACTCCAGATACATGATGGAATAATAAGTTGCATGCTGCACACCTCAACTGAACACGAAAGAGATATTTTGCCCACAACTAATTCAGGGGATGATGGATCAAAAAGGTCAAATATCTCAAAATCTGAATCTGAATCCTGCGACAAATTAGTATATATAAAGGAAACAATTAGAGGAAATTATGAGCAGAAAAAAGGCAAATATAGCATTTGCTAATGCCAGGCTCATGTTTGCTATATATTAACAAAAAGAGGAACATACAAAAGAAACCATTGGAAAGCAACAAAGAAAGGCAGTATTAAAATGCAGTGAACTGTAAATGATTGACTTGCAAATCATTTGAGATCAAAAGAGAAAAATATGTTAGACTTAAAAAAAACAAAGGAGGCCATCTTACATGATACTATAGATGATGAACACCAATTACCAATTGACCAGTACAACACACCTTTGCCCATTCTCAGATAGCACATGGTTATTAGAGCACTACTTCAGTTCCATCATAAATGATGCAATTTGATTGTAAATAATATATAATTCATCAAGAATGTGTTATATTATGCCCTTTTTTATCTAGTCAATATAAAATCCGTGAATATGCTATTCCTTTTTTTACTGGATATAGGATGAGATACAGGAGTATTTCATAATTCAATATTATCAAGAATAACATGTGAACTCCTGATGACATTCGCTAAAGAGACTGGTATCCTTGATATTGACATACAGCTAATCTTAGCATGAACCCTACTTGCAGATTAGTTTTTTTTTCCAGTGTTCTTACATATGTAAGGAGTTTCAGGTCGTCAACCCACCAATCCCACTCCTCTCTTCTGTCTAATGAACACGCTGCTTACTCATAATTTCCTACATTATGAATTATGCAACTGGATTATTATGCACAGAATTTCATGAGTAATTATCAGACTTTCCACATTTTATGCATTGATTATGCCAATCTAACCTGTAACTATCCACACAACAATCACACTAATAGAGGAGAATGAAGTCAACAAATAATTAGGTTGCTCACCTGTGTTAGAAATTCGAGTAAGTCAATCTCACGAATTCCAATGAGATTGTTCCTTGATATTCTATTCGTCTGCATCATATGGCAGCAAAGGAACAATAAGACAAGAAATTGCATAATAAACAAAATCTCGGACATAAAACTAAAGCACCAACTCAACAAGAAAAGCAAGTTAAATTTAACTATTGATATTATGTCCATCAATCAGCCTGAGAAAAATGAATTTCAAAGTTTGACTAAATTGAAGAATCTAGATGGCCTCAAATAAACATCTTGTGGCATACTCTTACCATGTAATGCCTTGTCATTCATCCATATTACCAAAGAAAGACCTGCGCGAATGCAAATCCATTTACTATTATACTTTCAGTACACAACCTGGACACATACTTGACAGTATTCCAGAAATGTGCTAGTCGGTCAGAGCACATGTCGAGGGAGTGTGTTAAGAGGATAAAAGTCCCACATTGATAAACAACAAAGACCTGGCCCGGCTTATAATGGCTATGTGCTTCACTATGTACAGCCTAAACTTTTAGGTGAATAAGAGGTCCCATAGCACTATTTGACACTATCCTAAACCAAGGAAGATACAGCACACTATCTTTTTGCTGTTCATTCTTTTGGAGGAAATATTGAGGCCTATAAAATTATCACTTATGTTTTTGAGTAGGATTCCCTGTCTTAGAAAGATTGGCAGACACAGAGATATGATGCAATAGACAGGAAAGGAACCAATTAAACTTCTCTAAATTTTCTGAGAAAAAAAAATGGCAATTACCATGGAGGGATCAAGAATGTACTGATAGAAACAAAAATGATTTTGTGGTGTAATATTTTGCACCTACAATTTTCCTTCAAGTCCATTTACATGGTACTTTGTTTTCTGTTCTTCAAAATTTTAAACAATGGGTCTCAATATCCATTCACATCTACCTTGCATAATAGACATGAACTGAGATTTCCAACTTCCTCAAGCATTTTGCGAACAAGCAGCAATATTTAGGGGACCCTTAACCCAACATTAAGGCTCTATGATCTAATGTCAGTGGGCTATCTGTCATGTATGGGCATTTATCTTTTCCTTTCTCAGAGGGCAAAGGTACGAAAGAGGCCATGAGTTAACAACTATGTTCATCATCACAAAACACATAAAGGATGTTCTCAGAGGGCAAAGGATGTCCTAGTGTAGAAGACTCCCACAATGTGCGGTCTGGGAAAGGGTCAGATTTACGCAACTCTACCTTGCTTACTCGAACAGGTAATTTCCATGACTTAAACATGTGATTTACAGGTCATAATAGGATAACGTTACTGTTACATCTAGGCTTGCCCTTCTATGGTATGGCATAGAAGACATATAGCATGAACAGGGATTAAATTTCATGCCTACAAGCCGGAAGGAACAAAAACGAGTCAACAGTGCAGGTGTGAAGCAAGGAATAGTGTTGAAATGGGAACAAAACATATTTTTTTATGTAGTCAAGGAATATGATTAAGGATAATAGAGTCAGCTACAGAGCCGATGATTTTAATGAGGCTTAAATTTTAGTTTTCATCAATTTTGTACTATCTGTTGTTGCATTCAAGAAAGTACGGAAAATCTGTTATTAAAATATCCCTGCCTTGTCATCCATTCTATGCAGAGTCACCTAAAAATACCCCAAAGGAATAAATAGAGGTACTAGTCAGCATGGTCATAAGACACAAAGCCATCAGATTGGGCAACCTTTTCCCTTTTGTTTTTACTTTTTCACCACCCCACTAAATGAAAATATAAAAGATAACAATCTTGAACAACAATAACTTAAATGCCAATATAAGACATGCAATCAATACAAAATAAATGGAATCCAAGAATGTGCATACTTTTACAAGAAAATCAGAAGTCACTGGAGGTACAAGACTCTTAACCTCTTCATGAGCTAATGCTCTTTATTTAAGCCAAAGCAGAGGTCTAACTTTTATATTGACTTAAAGAATAGATATAAAAATACTTCTTTAATCCAAGCTACGTTGTATCAATCTGAATGATTTACATAGCATCAACTTTAGCGTATTGCTTACCTCAAACACAGAGATCCTAGCAACATGAGGCCCATTTCTTTCCAGAAGTAGTTTCTTCTCCTACGCAAGGAACATGAAACATAAAGTAGACTTTAATAGATTTAACCAATAATACCCAAGTGACTGCAAAGTTAGCTAACATAACTATAAATGTCCCTTGGTAGAATGCCATTTCCAGGAGAAGAAAATAATGATATGTAAACAAAGAACGTACAAGATTTGCGGTTTGCTCACATCAATATAGTTTTCAAAGAAACAAGAAGAATTATCAGAAACTTGGCAGATAACACTCTGCCATCAAATAATCACAAACAACTTCAATGTCCCATGTAACTAAATATTACAGGTACATAAGAAGCAACTACTCAAGCTTGTTGCGTTATATCATGGTTTTCCTTGCAGATTGCATAAGGTTGCTAGGTAATCCAAACAAATGAGATTCAAAAAATTAAATAGCTTCAATGAATGCGAGGTATTATTTAGAATACTCACAGAGTTCCAAACAGGTTTGTCTGTGCTGCAGAACAAAGAAACCAAGCTTAACATTGTAATACTTAAGAACAGAGCTACAGGTTATTAAAGAAAATAGAAATGAAAGGTAAGCAAAATGGACACTGATAGCAATCAAATAACGCATGGACAGCTAATCTTTTATTATGAATAGCATGGCCATGTAATTGGAATGCCCAGCTCATATATACAATGTCACAATACAATGAACTTTGTAATCACAATTTTTTGTCATTTTCAGGAATCCTTTACATTTGAGCACTCAAAAGTACGTTAGTTTGGACAGTTTCTTGCAGGTACACCAGCATCCTACGGTAATGAAGCAAAGGCTAAGCAATACTTGGAAAATAACCAACTGATTTGAAGCTAAAACCAAGTTCATTGACTATCTTTATATTGAGAGATATCCATGGTTGAAGCGTTAAGTTGATTGACTATCTCTATATGTCTGATGAACATTTTTCCCTACAAGCTGGTCATTGCAAGACAACTATGAGGTTATAAGGTTATAATTAGAAATCAACGGGTAAAAAGGTGTCAGGAAAAGGTGAAGAAATTTTTTTTTTTTTTTGAGTAAACAGGTAAAGGTGAACCTTAATGCGGAAGAATGTAACTCTGTTCACCATGGCCAAGGTTCCTGCATTTTCAAGGTCGTTGTGTCCTTCCACTCTTTGTATGCAAAATGTTTGGAAGAAAATTTTTTACGCACAGTAGTGGATGACAGAAAGTTGTAATTTGCTCTACACATGCCATGTTAATGAAACCATATACTTAACCTTCAAAGGGAGCCGCAGTATACATATTTTACACCATCTTTACGCCAAGAATGACAGGGCGAAGAAAAGGCAGCATAGAGTTTTAAAGGATAATTAATAAGTCAAAAAATTACAAGCTGCAGCTACCAGTTGGACAAGAAACCAGACTCAAAAGAAAATAAGCCAAAAGAAATAAACGAAAGGAAATGCCTAACTGATCTGAAACATCCGTACGAAAAGTTTGCTCCCCAAAGGAGACGCAAGCAAGCCACCTGTCTTTAAATTTCATTTCCGCCTGAAATCATAGTTTCAAAGAAAAAAACAAAAAGGGAAAAAGGCAAACGTCTATTTAATGACACCCATGGTGACGAAAATAATAATAATAATAATAACAATAACAACAATTATATTACATGAAAAGAAAAGAAAAGGACTTATTAAAAATGTAAAGAGAAGGAACTTATGCGAAACGTAAGCAGCACTTTCAATTCTTAAAACTTTTTAGACGCCTTACCTTTGATTCTTTTTATCATGAGCTTATAAACAACTTTTCTTGTGCTTCTCTTTTCGGCTTAAAGTTGGGGAAAGGATGGATAAACATCTTCAGTAATAGTCACATGCAATGATGCAATAACATAGGATCGATGGCATCAAGAATCTAAATCGAGGATTCCTGTGAATCAGTCTTAAAGAAAACAAATCTCGATAATGTCCCATTCAAGTCACAAATTCTCCTCTTTGATGAAAAGGACGCGTGCTGATCGGATAAGCAAAAATTCTAGAATAATTGCGGGAATCTAATAAAAAAAAGTCCATCCCATACCATACTTATTTAGTTTGCTTGGTGCCTTAAATACCCGCCAATTTTCTCTAATAGTAGAAATGCATCAAACCGAAAAACAAATAAAAGATAATACGATTGAATTTTGATGTTGGAAAATCCCAAATATAACGGTTTTGATTCAGGGGATCATCAAAGCAGCAGCGTGTTTTAGAAGCTATTTCTCTACCAAGCAACCGTATACATCCCGGTAATTGGATACTCCTTTAGTGTCCTGATTACTAAGACTTTAGTGTCCTGATTACTAAGACTGATATTTTTAAAATAAAATTAATAATTTTTAAAATACAGATTATTTTCGTATTTTAAAAATTATTAATTTTATTTTAAAAATAACTGTCTTAATTTTAATTAAGATATCAATCAGATATTTTTTCTTCTTTACCTATCATCAGAATGATGACTAGTGACTGTGTGGTCTCCAGAGCATTGGACATTGCCATCACTTCGAAAATAATTGTTATGCGTTGAAACGGTGCCGTTTTGTCGTTTGAGGACAACAAACAAACAGACAAAATATAAAAGAAGAAAGAAAAACAAATTGTAGAGGACATACACTAACGAGAGCGAGGAGAGCGATTCCGGCAAAATCATCAGCAGAGAGGAGTTTGTGATGCAAACCACCTGATCCGCTTCCGCTACTGCCTTGCGAACGACGACTGAAGATGCGATGACGGTGATGGCGACGATCGCCGCCGTCTTTGTCTTTGTCCTTGTCGTCGCCGTCGTCGTCGTGGTGATGACGGTGGATATTAAGTCTCTGCTTCAGTCGCGAAATACGCGAGCTTTCTCCTTCCCCGCTTTCCGATTCCGACCTGTCCTTCGAGCTTCCATGCCCCATTTTTCTCTCTATTTCTCTCTCCGTGTGACCTGTTTAATAGCCACTGACTAGTAACGCTAGAGTCAAACAAAGCCAATTGGTAGAGTTTAAGTTTATAAATGATTATTTAAAAAAAAAAAAAAACGGAAATCAGTTACACAAAATTTTGATTTTTTTATAATTATTATTATATTTTTTAGTAATAAAAAATAATAAGAGGTATTTTTTATATAAAAAAATATTACTATAATTACAAAAAATGAAATTTTCATCACAATCAGATAAAATTTTCAAAAAAAAATACTACACAGCTATTTATTTCCTTTTCTAAAACAACAACAATAATCAACATAACTACATAGACATGCTTTATGATCTAACGGTTCTGATCATTACGTGCCTATCGCACTTTCATAGTTAAGTGCTCAAGAAATTTTGTTCATAATGATAACAGAAAATATACAGAGACTAATGTGGTACATGCACATAATAATTGATCAATTATATTGTACAACCAAATGATTAATGTTTATAATAAAAATTAACGTATTTTTATCGATTTTTTTTTCAAATATTAATCATCTAATTTTACAAAATAATCGGTTAATTATTATACATCTGTCTTACGTCTACTTTTTTCTGCATCTATTTAATGAGACTCAATAATAATAATAATAAATTTTGAGAATAATACATTTTAAAAATTATTAGTACTAGTATAAGTGATGCGCAAATTTATTAAATTTGTTAATAATTTTATTTTTGTTTGTGTTTTAATATAATAACAAAATTTTGTTTCAATGAGTTGAAAATAGAATAATTAAACAGAAATATCGAAAGCCACATTTTTTTTCAAAAAAGAAAAGATTATAAGCACGAAAAAAAAGATTATAAACTCTAACTAGACAAAAAGTTATTTAAATAAAAAATAAATTATGAAATTAAAAAATCTAGCCAATTACAATAGATATTAGAGATCAACCTACGCATTGTGCAGATTTCAAACTGTTATTATTAATTTTTTTAAAATGATTAAATTATTAAAAATTAATTTTTTTTAGTTTACTGAAATAAAACTTTACACCTAATAGTTACTAGAGGCAAAAATTGATTGAAAAAATGCACGAGGTCAAGAAATCAAAATAGTATATTTCATAGTAAATTAATTTTAGGATATATATTTTAGTCTTTGAAATTCAATTTATTTTGCGATAGTGAGCCAAACAAATAAAAAAAATTATTTTATTTCAATTATTCAAAAAATTACGAAAAGAATATGCTTCAAGAAAACCCATAAATTTTTAATTATAATTATAATATCTAATTACATTGGATCTCATCCACACATTCACAGGTAAAGCGTGACTGCTAATTAATTGATTTTATTCATTAAATTTGTCGTGGTTCCTCATTTCCTCTTGAATCTTTTGCATTCTTGTTAAATTTTCAAACACATCAACATCCTGCCTAATTAGAAAAAATAAAAACATGCTAACTGGCAGTGGCAATACTTCTATATATTAATGAGATAGTTCAAGACCAAGAATACATAAATCCTTAAGTAAGGCTGCAAATGAGCCGAGCCGAGCCGAGTTTGGCCAGGCTCGAGCTCGGCTCGTTAAGGAATTCCTCAGGCTCGAACTCGGCTCGAGCTCGGTTCGAGCTTTGAAGGTGGAGGCTCGAGCTCAGGTCGTCACAATGTTACTGAAGCTCGGGCTCGACTTGAGCTCGGCTCGATTTGTATTTTTTTTTTTTTAATCTAAGCTTTATATATATATATATATATATATATATATATCCTTTTTCCATTTGATCTATTTTATTTATTTGCTATATATGTTATTTCTACTTTATATAAAAATAGAAAATTTATATAAAAATATATAAAAATAGAAAAATAAGAAAAATAAAAATATCAAAATTACTTTTTTTATATAATTTTATAAAAAAAAGGAAATATATATATGTAAAAAATGGATATGTGGATAAAAGCCAATTATTCATTCAATCGCTATTTGATTGATTGAATTCCTAATTGTATAACTAGCCACATTATGATCATCAATCAATTTACTTAATTATATTTAAATTTCCTCTAATTTAAAAAATTTATATTCTTTTGCAAAGAAAAAATAAATATGCAAGTTTATTTTAATAAAGAAAAAATTCAAATAAAAAAAGAGACAAGAGGAAATAATGGAGGTTGAGAGCATTTGAAAACAAATAAAAAATTAATCTTAATTTTATTAGTATTTATATTAAGAGTTAAATGATACAATTAAGTGTTATCAATATATTAAATGAGTCCACAATAATACATATTAAACGAGCTCTTAATGATACATTTATCGAGCTGTTCACGAGCCTGTACCGAACCGAACCTGCTATTGTTCAGGCTCGGCTCGTTTATTAAACGAGCTTTGGTTTTAGGCTCGTATATCGCTCATTTAGTAAATAAACGAGCTCGAGCCGAGCTTTTACCGAGCTGAGCCACCGAGCTTTTAACGAACATATCGACTTGTTTGCAGCCCTATCCTTAAGCATAAATTGAAGCTAAAACAGATCTCAAATCAAAATCCTAACTATCATCGGCCAAGTGATAATCAAGAAAAAGATTTCACATTTATTACATATGGGAAGAAAAAACAAAAGAGAGAACCTTAGAGAAAGAAAAACTTGTGAGATATGGAAAAAAAAAAGAATTGCACAACATAAAAAAACATAAATCTTTACCTTATGATCCCAAATTACAACAATAAAAAAACAAAGACTTCACTCATGTCCATTACCCTATCAAAAAACTAAATTAATCTTAATAAATTAAGATTGTGAAATGGTGAGCCAGATTGACACCAATTTCCCTTACTGAAGGCTATATAAATATAAATATTTAACTTGTTAGATTTTGGACATTTTGACATTAGCCACGATGAGCCTATGGAAACTCTAATGAAAATCTGAAATCAATTCCAACCAAAAAAAAAAAGCAATGAGAGTAAGAGCAAAGCATCATCATGAACTTGAAATGTGATGTGATTACATCTTCAGTTCAGTAGAAGAATATCCAGCCGTGGAGGTATCAATCTATAGAATGGGAAAAAAAAAAAAACTGTGTATAAAAATTAAAGTCTAGGGAATTTCAAGAAACACCTATTATTATTATTTTAATTTCAAGAAAAACTTGGGAAGAATGCATTTGGTTGCCACATACCTTAGTTTTAGAGAAATTGGGAGAAGAGAAAATGAGGGTGAAGCAACAATCCAACAAACAGATTCAGAAGGGTGGGCAAGCCCAAAGAGATTGTGCCCTCGTTTTGCAACAGTAACACCATAAAACACGTGCTTAATATCTGCAATTTGTGGACTGAGAATATATCTTAATATATTTTTATAAGAGAAAATGATAATTACAAATTCCAAATTACCATTATTGAGAATAAAATAATGGACATAACTGACATATTAATCTTCACTCAATTAATGCATTTGCCTTTTTCTATTATCAAAACTGATTTATTTTAACCACCAATAGTTAATTACCATATACTATTTGTCTCTCGCTCTTTCTCTCAATAGGCAATTAAAGAAAAACAACAAATAAGGCGAAACTCTGCCATAAAAGAAAAAAAAAGACGCATTGGGTCCTCTTGGGTCCTATTGATCTCGTGCATTGATCCAGTTGTAAATATTTATTTGAAAATATTAACATAAATTCAATTAAATATAATATGAGATAAATTTTTAAAAATTAATAGTAATTGAAAAATCATGAATTATAATTATTGTCATCCTACTGTAACTATTGAGCATTCATATTAAATTGCAATTAGTAAAATAACTAGAGGGAGTATCTTTAATTGCAGTAATCAACAGCTCTCGATAAAAATAAAAATCATGAATAGAAATTATTAGCATCCAGTTGTAATCGTAAAGCATTAAAAAATTTATTTCATATTTGTATAATTATAATTATATAATTGGTAAAATAGTAATTAATAAAAATGAAATAATAATTGTAATATTTATTAATAATTAATGAAAGAATGAGAGAGAGAAAGTAATAGTTAAGGATGAAAATAATGAGAATAAGCTAACACATTTTTACCAATTAAATTTGAAATAATGGAGGCATTAACTATAATAATTATAGTTAGTAATAGAGTGTTACATATTGCAATGGAATCATAAAAAAAAAATATTAACACATACAATTTTTTTTAAGAATAATATTAAATTTTTAGCTTAGATTAAGGAGAAGTTTTTTCTAAATTTTTTCCTTTATAATATTGTAACTAAAACTTAACCCGTGCGTTGCATGAGTTTTAGAAATTTGTTGAAAAAATAGATTGAGATAAATTCAAAATTTTAATCAATAAATATTTTTGTTAGTTGACAAAATAATTCTACGGCATCCTATATACTCATTTTTTAAAGAAAATTTAGATGAAATAGTGTACTATAATGTTCACCCAATTTAATTGAGTATAATACAAAATTATTGCTATAATGCATGTTGAGTTCACTGAAATGGAAAATGCAATTATTATATTGATTTTTTAAATTTTCACATAAGCATTTATATTGACATTGATTATATATTATATTCTTAGATTCTATGCTGTATTTGGAAAGGCAATTACAAAATTTATGATATTGTAATCATTTTTTTAGATTATAAATAAAAATTTACATTTTTAAAAATTATAGATAACACTTAATTTTAATATAAGTATTAATGCCCTACAAATTCATAAGTATTTATGGTAAATTATTATAGTATAAATCACTAAAAAGAAACTACAGATAGTGAATATGTACAAAAAATGTCTTGAATGTTTTCACCAGCACATCAGAATAGGTCGTTGTTCTCATCCTAAATCTCAGTGACACTGCCTTCCGATGGGATCCGGGCTGGCCCGAGGGCATTTAGGCGTTTGATCCTACATTATGTATAAAATATAATAACAGAAGATTAGAGAATATTTACATGCTTACGTGACAGATTCTGATGCTGAAATTCTCAAAAGCTCAATTTTTAAAATTTTTTTAATTTAATAAAATTTCAACAATTGTAATTTTCTTAGTGTTCTAATAGAATTGTAATTTTTCTTACTATTCTAATCTAATTAAGATTTCAATAATTGTAGAATTTTTTGGTATTTTATATAAACTAAAATTTACTTTCAATACATTTTAAGATTCCGAAACCTTCTTTTTCATATTATAAAAGTACAACTATTCTTTACTTTTTATCAACTAAATTTCTTAATTTCAGATTTAGTATTTTCATTCAAACAAATTCTCAATAAGGTTAGTGTTTATAATTGATTATAACTATTTTAATTTTTTTTATTAATAGCAATAAATTTAGAATTCTCATATATATGCAGTCCATGTTTTACATCATAAAAGCACAGGTGTTCTTTATTTGCATTATTATTCTTTAAAATTAGAACTTTAATTTCAATAAATTTTAAAACTCTCATATGCATGCAATTATCTTTTTTGTATTATAAAAATACAAGTATCCTTTACTTGCATTATTGTTTTTTTACTTTTTTAAGTTTTAGCTTTTTTATGCAAACAATTTCTCATCGATATTAGTACTTATAATTAATTATAATTATTTTAATTTTTTATTATATTAGGAAGTTCATGATTTTTTTTAATTGATTTTCTCAAAGAGAGTTCTTTGATTGATACTTATTGATAGTTGTTTAATTTTTAATCTTTTGCTTGATTGTTTTTTGATCATCTTTCTTCTGTTTTTTTTTTGTTATAACTTTTCTCATCAACTTAACAATATCTTTAATTCAATTTTTGTGCATCTATTCATGAAATATGTGTTCTATTGCTACTCTATAGGTATCCAATTTATAAAATATAACAACAAGTCTTTGGATGCTTACTTTTTGACGTATTATTCTCTACATAAATCATTAAGAGGTAATTCTTTTTATCTATATTTTTTCGGTTAATTGGTTGGATGATGCTAATTTTCTTGGTGGTTTCCTTTTCTTTTGTACCTTCTAATAATTTGTATTTAATGAGACGTTTCCTAAACTCAATAACAAAGGAAAAAAAAATTCACTCCAAATTTCTCCTATTGTTTTCTTAGAGAGAAAAAATATTTTTAATATTCCTTTTTTCTTAAAAATAAATGTACATTTTTTTTCTTTTAAATAAAAAAATATATATTTATAATAACCCGCGCATCGCGTGAGTTTATCACTAGTTCATTTAATAACAACAAAGATTTCTTAATTAGCAAAGCCATAGTAAGAGCAGAATCTATTTCTGAGGAGGTTATGTAGGTTAATGATCAAATCTTCTGCCTTTGCATCATATCCTCGCTTTATGTTCGCACTCAAGTAATTCATCTATCATAGCGTTTAACTCTTCCGACATCTTTTTAAGCCTGCATTTTCAATCAAAAAGGAATGGAATTAATACCTCGTAAACTGAGAACATGAAAAAAGAAAGAAAATACAATACAAACATAAATCAAGAAGAGAAACATTTCTTCTTTGCCATACCATCTGATTGCCTTCGTTCATGAATCTTTATATAGTCCATGGAGATTTTGTCTTCCTCTATTCATAACCTCCTTTCGTATTGATTTTCCTCTTTTATTGTAGTATTCAGTTTTTAAGAAGTAATAGAAAGAGTAACCTTCTTTTCTTCTATTCAGTTTTGTTTCATCTTAATAATGTGAATATAGTAATGTCCTAAAATCATTTGTGCTAATATTTATGACTAATTGAATAAATAAACAGTAATATTTTTTATAGTAATAATTGTTAAAAAAAATTACAAATCATTTATGGTAATAATTTTTATTTAATAATTTATGACAATATTATTAGAAATGTTACAAAATCATTTATGGTAATTAGTCATCATTTGGAATGCTATCATTAATCATGCTTAGTGGGTTAGGAATGTGACAAATTTTGTTAGAATTATTTAATTTATTTTTAAGAAAAGTGCATTTAATTTTGGGAGTAAAATAAAGGGAAACTTTCTCCTTTATACTATATCTTCCCCTCTAAGCTTTTCATTTGTAATATTGATACCGGAGATCAATCTGCATGATACACGGGTTTTAGATATAATTTTGAAAAAAATTATGTAAAATGATTTGATTATTTAAGAGGAAGGTTTCAGATGATTTGATTATTTATACTAACTCCATTTATATACATTAGTTATATATATTTATTATTTTAAATGATTTGATTATTTATACTAATTCTATTTATATGCATTAGTTATACATATTTATTGAAAATAAATTAAGAAAAAAGAAAAAAAAAACAAATAACAAAAGATCACAGTGCAAGTCCAAGTAAAAAACATTCTTTCTATATTTCTTTTTTTTTTTTTAATAAAAACAATGCATGAGCAAAGACATCTAAAATAGTTAAATACCAAATATTTAGTGTAGACCAAAATAAGATTGCCTCATTTTAGGGTATTTTAACAATCTCTATTTAAGCATTAACAAAAAAGGAGAAGATAAGTGATGTGCAAGATTATGCAGAAATTTGGTTTAAGAATTTAAAGATCAGGTGGGATTTGGTACCTGCTATTGACAATCAAAATATAGTTGGTTGCAAGTGGATTTACAAGATTAAATACAGGCAAGGTGGAACCATTGATCGTTATAAAGTTTGCTTGATGGCGAAAGGGTTTACTCAAAGACTTGAGATTGATTTCCATGCTACCTTCATGCAGAAATTTGGTTTAAGAATTTAAAGATCCGGTGGGAATTGGTACCTGCTATTAACAATCAAAATATAGTTGGTTGCAAGTGGATTTAAAGATTAAATACAGGCAAGGTGGAACCATTGATCGTTATAAAGTTTGCTTGATGGCGAAAGGGTTTACTCAAAGACCTGAGATTGATTTCCATGCCACCTTCATTCTGGTGGTGAAACCCACTACTATTCGTATTATTCTCACTCTAGCGACATAGTTTGGATTGCCTTTACGTCAATTAGATGTCAATAATGCCTTCTTACAAGGAAGCCTTGAGTATGAGGTCTACATGTAACAACAACCAAGCTTTGTTCATCCTCAATATCCTGCTTTGTTTATCCTCAACATCCTACTCATGTGTGCTGATTGAAAAAAGCCATCTATGACCTCCATCAAGCACCATGTGCCTGGTATAATGAGCTTAAACAATTTCTTTTAGCATATAGGTTTGCTAATTCTCAGTCTGATACCTCTCACTTTATTTTGTCTCATAGTGAGGCACTAGTCTTCTTCCTAGTTTATGCTGATGACATCATTATTATTGGTAATAATGATGGTATTTTGGCTCATGTCATCACTTTTTTGTCCCATCGGTTTTCTCTGAAGGACCTTAGTGACCTCCACTTCTTCCTTGGAGTTGAGGTTCTCCACACATCTAGCTGCATTTTTCTCTCTCAACAAAAATATTATTTCTGATCTTCTTTAGAAGCATAATATGGCTGACGTTAAAGGTGTTCATAGTCCTTTCTCTACCTCTGAAAAATTGTGTCTAAATGATGGTTCCTCGGCCACTGATGCCACACAATACTGTCAGGTTATTGTAGCTCTTCAGTGTCTCTCTCTTATTTGGTTGGATGTGTCCTTTACTATCAATCAGCTATCTCAGTTTACTATTACTCATTGGTCGGCTGCTAAACATGTTCTTCGTTATCTCAAGACAACTATCAGCCATGGCATTTTAATTTGCCACAGTCCTTTTTTTTTAATCTCTTTATGCTTTCTTTGATGCAAATTGGGTTGACAACTCTAATGATATTGCATCTATTATTGCCTATATTGCTTTTTTTGATGCTACTCCTATTAGTTGGTCTTTGAAGAAGTAACATATGATTGCCTACTCTTCTATTGAAGCTGAGTATCGAGCTGTTGTGCCACCGTTGCAGAACTGAATTGGTTATATAATTGCTGTGTGAGCTTCACTTCCACCTACCCACTGTTCCTATTATTTATTGTGATAATGTTGGGACGATGTATCTTTGTTACAATTTGGTTTTTTACAGCTGAATAAAGCACATCAGTGTTGACTTTCATTTTTGTTCACTCTCAAGCTCAAAATCAACAATTTAGAGTCGTTCGTGTTCATTTTTTTGACTAGTTTGCTAATTCTTTTGCAAAGCTATTGGGGTATGCACAACATTAGGCTCAGTCTCTCAAGATTGGTGTTGTTGACACTACGCCTCTCTTGTAGGGGCATAATAGAGAATCTTCGCAATCTTCAGATTGTGACACCACACCTCTTTAAGTCCTTTGAATTGTCCACTCTTGGACAAGCCCAAAAACATACTCACTGGCGAGCTGCTATGGGTGAGGAGTTTGATGCACTTGTTAAAAATGACACATAGGATTTGGTACCTGCTATTAACAATCAAAATATAATTGGTTGCAAGTTGATTCATATAATTAAACACAGGTCAGATGGAATCATTAATCATTATAATGCTTGCTTGATGGTGAAAGAGTTTACTCAAAGACCCGAGATTGATTTCTATGCTACTTTCAGTCCAGTGGTGAAACCCACTACTATTCGTGCTATTCTCACTTTTGCCCTACAGTTTGGATGGCCTTTACGTCAATTGGATGTCAATAATGCCTTTTTATAGGGAAGATTTGAGTATGAGGTCTACATGCAACAACCACCAGGCTTTCATCCTCAATATCCTACTTTGTTTATCCTAAACATCCTACTCATGTGTGCCGATTGAAAAAAGCTATCTATGGCCTCTGTCAAGCACTGCGTGCATGGTATACTAAGCTCAAACAATTTCTTTTGGCATATGGGTTTGCTAATTCCTAATCTGATACCTCTCTCTTTATTTTTTTCTCGTAGTGAGGCACCAGCCTTCTTTCTAGTTTATGCT
This sequence comes from Carallia pectinifolia, assembly GCA_037832335.1. Taxonomy (NCBI): domain Eukaryota; kingdom Viridiplantae; phylum Streptophyta; class Magnoliopsida; order Malpighiales; family Rhizophoraceae; genus Carallia; species Carallia pectinifolia. The sequence continues at coordinate 9,062,180 of CM075444.1, forward strand.
AATAACTTCATTATTACTGGCAATGATAATGGTATTTTGGCTCATGTAATCACTTTTTTGTCCCATCGGTTTTCTCTGAAGGACCTCGATGACCTCCACTTCTCCCTTGGAGTTGAGGTTCTTTGTACCTCGAGCGGCATTGTTCTCTTTCATAAAAAATATATTTATGATCTTATTCAGAAACATAATATAGCGTATCTACTATTGCCTATATTGCTTTCGTTGGTGTTACTCCTATTAGCTGGTCTTTAAAGAAGTAACTTACAGTTGCACGCTCTTCTATTGAAGTTGAGTATCGAGCTGTTGTAGCCACTGTTGCAGAACTGAATTGGTTACAAAATTTGATTTGTGAGCTTTACTTTCACCTACCCACTATTCGTATTATTTATTGTGATAATATTTGGACAATGTATCTTTGTCACAATCCGGTCTTCTACAGCTGAATGAAGCACATCATTGTTGACTTTCATTTTGTTCGCTCTCAAGTTCAAAGTCAACAACTTAGAGTAGTTCATTTTCATTCTTCTGACCAGTTTGCTGATTCTCTTACTAAGACGTTGGGGCATGCACAGCACCAGACTCAGTCTCTCAAGATTGGTGTTGTTGACACAACGCCTCTCTTGTAGGGGCATAATAGAGAATCTTTGCAATCTTCGGGTAATAGAGAATCTCTACAATCTCCAAGCAGGAACTTTGCCTTCAAGAATACTCTGCAATCTTCGAACTTGGTCTTCAAGCATATAATTTCCTCCATTTAATGTTTGAATTATATTGCATGATTTTGTACCATTAATAGTATCACCTATACTCTCTATCACTAATATATATATGCTCGCTGAGCTGATGAATAAAATCAATGCAATTCTTCTTTTTATGCTTTAACAAGCTAATGCACATGCATGTGGCACTGTTTGAGGGGTAAACATTCTAACTGGACTCTGAATCTCATCTTTGAGTCCACACAAAAATAATCTCAATAGCATACTCATCAGGCAACTTCACCCTACTAATCAGCATATCAAACTGATCTCGAAATTCCCTAACAATCCCTTTTTGTTTTAGATTCCACAAATCAACAACAGGGTTGGCCAATAACACAAGATTAAACCTCCGTGAAATAACTTGTACATAGTCTCCCCAATGAAAGAAATTACCTTTTTCTTTACCACCCACGAAATTCCTGAGCCACTGCAAAGCAATGCCTTCGAAATACCTAGCTACTATCTTTATTTTTGCATCATCTGTTATCTCCTCAAGTTTAAAGAAGTTCTCACATTTATACAACCATTCTCGTAAATCTTTCCCTCCAACAACTGGAAAATTAACCTTATGCTAGTGATTATGCACTACTAACCCATTACAGAATTCCCACAATTCTATCAGTTCCTTCTAATCCTTTTGATGAACTTTCTTCATAATTGATAGCTCACGAGTTAGGGTTTGCACCATTTCTTCTAGCTTCTTAAACTCTGGGTTTTTATTGACATGCATGGATTTTGTCACCCACCTTTTGATTCCACGAGATTTTTACACAAGCAAGTGCGCCTAGCTGAGAATCACTAGCTCTGATACCAAAGAGTACAAAAAAAAGAGAAATGGATTCAAGCTTATAGTTTTTGCAAAAAAGAAGCACAGAGAGAGAGAGAGAGAGAAAGATAATCTGATCAATGTAATTCCACACTCATTTATAATTGGATATGAGTCTTATAGGCTATTACATTGATTTACTCAAGTATCAATCAATGGCTAGCAATAGATCCTACTCTTATTACTTTGTACTCTACTATATCATATTACAACAACAAGTAACTGTTTTTGATCTTTACACTTTACTCTTTCTCTTATCTATTAATCCTGCCACGTTAGCTTCTTACTTTAACATCTTAAAGTCATCTCGTGTTTGAATTGCAATATATATATATATATATATAGAGGACCCAATTAGGTGGACGGGTCAGAGAGACAAGTCACCGATGGGCTTATGTGGCATGGGTCACATCATGTAGGCCATGATTAATAAAATAATCAATTTTGTTTTAAAATTTTAGAAGGAAACGAACCTAAGGTTTCAAATTTGGTTTGAATTTTAAAGTTCAAATCTTGAATTTGAAAACTTAAAAGAAAGATGGGAGCAGTTAGTGGCTAGGCCTTCCACTGCATAAAAAGAATTTACGATTCTACCAACATTAGGCGGGCTCTCATTGGTGGAACCCAGGTCGTATGCGTGGGTAGAATATTTTTCGTTCGTGGTAGTCTCTTTTTAGCCTTGGATTGTTCTATGGTGTGGCTACGACAGTAAGAGGATCCTTGGAATTTCATCATCGCCAGCATTGAGATCGGTGTTTTCCTCTCTGTGCTTCAGGAAGAACTGAACCATCGAGCAATAGAAATTATGTTATAGTTAACTCCAATGACTAAGAATCCAACGACAACTCACCCCTCAAAATTTGGTAACTTCAACTCCATTAACAACCACTTATGAATCTTTTTTCGGCTTACACCCATTATCGCAAGTTTTGGATCGAACTAATCCATTGACACAAATAGTTCATGGGAGAAAATCGAGTTATTTGGGACCTCCCGGGGGAATCTTTAGAATTCCCACTGCTTAACTTTCAATTCGCCTCTAACCATCAAATGAAATGTGAATAACCCGTCCTCCTTTCTTTGAAACAAGGGGCTTCTAGCAGCGCTAAAATCTCAAACGCAAGCATTGGATCTAGAAGTGAATCGTGACAAAGAAGCGAGATTGGGTTAAAGGACCGGTTGGTGGACCAATGAGATAGAAATTTGTTGTTTATGCTTTGTGAGGATATGCATATAAATTTGTTGTTTTTCGTAATTTGAATACGTATAGATTTTTTTCACTTTGCGAAAAGATAATTTTGATAATCTGTTATAAATGCTCCCAGACCATGAACACACTATTAAAGTTTCCATTGAAAATCAGTTTGTGGGTAATAAATTCAGACTGTTAAACTAAAAAGACCAAGTTCTTGAAATGATCACTTGTTTTCCATTTTTGCTTTTCACCATCTTTATATTTCTAACACAATATCTTATGTTATTGGTTATCACTAGGTAGGATTGGGATAATTTATGCAATTGAGTCTCAAAAGTCACCATAAGAATTCAATTTTGTTGATAGCATTGCTGGATTTTATGTTGAATTTATTTTTTCTTTTGGATCATTTTGCTAATCTGCAAGCTATTTTCTGACCTTCAAGTGACATTGGTGATATTACTAGGGGGCTCTCTTGTGTCGGAACTAACATTTAGCAAGGTTCCGCCCCTTAGATAGCTTCATAAGTATTTCACTGTTGCCTCTTAGACAACTTTTTGATTATTTTAGTATATTGTATCTTGATATGATCTAATGACAAGTTATAAGCTATACAATTTAGCAAAAATATTTGGTCTACAATAGCATTTATCTCAGTTCTATTTTATATGAGACTCCCAATATATTGATTTTTTTATCAAGATGTTTGTTGCTTTAGCATGCATCCTATCACAAAATGATGTGAATGGGGTCATTTTGCTTCCAATGGCTACAAGCGTTGAATATGTAGGATTTGGGGGCTTGTAGAGCCGGCATGAGATTGAAGCCATGGCTAAAGGCAAGCATGTCAAGTGGCACTGTTGAAGATCATCTTTTGGCACTCCTTGCTTTGGTTTTTTTTTGTGAGTGTTTTTTTGCCTAGATATTGACACGTGCGCCACATGGTGGATTGTATTGTCTTTCCACGAAAAGGAAAGAGGCAAAATGTTCAAGCCTCTTTGAAATTTTAATGCTGCTGGTTTTATTTATTTGGTTGTTTATTTTGCTTGTATATTTACTTGGGTGGTTCAAGCTTTGCTATTGGAAACATCAGTTTATTGTGGTTAGGCACATTTGCTCAAAAACATTTTCATGCAATTATATTTTACTGAAACTTGCACATTTATTATAATCATTTAAGGACTTTGTGCTTTAAAACTGGAGAACTAACTTGAAATTATGTTTTAAAACTGGAGAACTAACTTGAAATTGTCTGTATCCACAGATTAACAACTATGCCCCAAAGTTGGCAAGATCTATTGCAGGCCTAATTTTTTCTTCTAATGATTCAAGGGGAATGCTTTTCTCTCCTTGGTTTCCAATCTAGGGAAATTATAGAGGAAAATGTGGAAGATCATGTCAAAGAAAAGATTATATTAGTTATAGAGATGAATAATAGAAAGTCCCAAAGAAGGTGGCTTGCTGGATTCAAACCTTGAAGACATGTAATGTGAAGTAGGTGGCCCTCACAAAGCTGATACAGTTTTCTCCAACATAGACACTGTTATAAAACTTATTGACATGCCACAAATCCTCTTAAAGAGGGTTGCCTTCGGGAATGTGGACAACATTTTAGATTATTTGATTTAAACTTGTTAAAAATTAGCCTGACAAAACTTGGGTTTTGTGGCTTCGAACTTGGAAAAAGACATCATGACAACAATGTAGCAACTTTTTTTTCGCAGATCATAATTCATTTGTAAACACCACCCTGTTACATTTTTTACTTGAATGGATTCATATGAAGAAGCTCTTAAATATGACATCTGTTTAACACATATATAGTGAAGTTACATAACAATTGGAGGCGTATTAGTGGCCCAAAGTGACAGGGGGACAAAGGTTACTCTTTATAAAGAGTAAAGATGTTTCATGTTGTAGAAAGAGCAGGAATGTAAAATATGACAGGCTCTGACATGGAAACTTGGATTAAAGTTCTGGAGAATGTTCCTTGTGCTAGAGCTTGCTTTCAGCATTCATATCCAATGACTCATCACTGTATATGTGCAACAAGACTATTAAATTTAGAACAAGTTTAATGGAATAAGTAACGAGGTACAAGATCATAAGCAAGCAATGTTATTGACAAATTGTCTCGCCAAAATTGAATGAAAATGCAACAAGACTAATCAAATTTGAAATTAGTTTGATAGAATGAGTACTATGACATTTGTTCTTACAGACTAAAAAAAATCTTTATAAGAAATGACGCTAATTCATTGCATAAAAATGCAACAAGCAAATTTAAATTTGAAATAAGACTGGTTGAATGAGTAACAAGCCACAAGCTTATACATATTAAAAAAATCTTTATAAGAAATATGTATGTCTCCTGAGCAACCATGGTTGCAAAAAATTAATTTACTTTTTGTTAAAACTTAACATGTTAATTATTTTTTTCATTTCAAACTATGTTTTGTCAAAATTAAATAAAAAAGCAACAACCATGTTTAAATTTGAAACAAGATTGATTGAATGAGTAACAAGTCCCAAACTTGTACATATTAAAAAAAAATCTTTATAAGAAATAAAATTTCTCATAAGCAACCATGGTTGCAAAAAATTGATTTAATTTTTGTTAAAACATAAGATGTTAATTACTTTTTTCATTTCAAACTATGTTTTGTCAAAATTGAATAAAAAGGCAACAACCATGCTTAAATTTGAAACAAGATTGGTCAAATAAGTAACAAGCCACAAGCTTATACATATTTAAAAAAATCTTTATAAGAAATACATTTGTCTTATGAGCAACCGTAGTTGTAAAAAATTAATTTACTTTTTGTTAAAATTTAAGATGTTAATTATTTTTTTTATTTCAAACTATTTTTTGTCAAGATTGAATAAAAAAGCAACAACCATGCTTAAAATTGAAACAAGATTGAATAAAAATGCAATAAGATTGTTTAATTTTGAAATAAGACTAATCATATGAGTAATAAACCACAAGCACTTACAAAAAAAAAAAACCTTTTTATTATGATAGAAGTCTTGTGAGTACGAATAGTTTGATATAGGAAAAAAAGTTGATATCCCGGATAATTTGTCCCGATTTTTGTTCCGGGTAAAATTGCGACTGATATTTTTGAAATAAAAACCGATATTTTTTAAATGTAAAAATAACAAGTATCTAAAAAATATCAGTTTTTGTTTTAAAAATATCAGTCATAATTTTAACATGGACAAAATCCGAGATAAATTTACCCAAGACATGTATGCTTGCTCTTGATATATATGTCAATTTATTTTTTGTAAGAGTAAACATACATGTCTATAGTGTTTTTGTTTCAGGCGGTATCCCGGTTGAAATTATGACTGATATTTTTGAAATAAAACTAATATTTTTTGAAATGTAAAAATAACAGGTTTTTAAAAAATATCAGTTTTTGTTTAAAAAATATCAATTATAATTTCAGCTGAAATACTGTTCAGGACAAAAACACCCGAGATACTGATATTTTTCTTTCTAAAAATACTTAAATGGCTAATTACTTTTCAGATTGCAAATAAAGTCTCCCCATTGTTGAATAAAAAATGCAACGAGACTCTTTGTTTAGGAAACAAGCCTGTTCAAATAAGTAAGGATGGGGATCAGAATATCCGGTTCTTTCATACATCCACTGTGGTCTGTCGGAAGAGGAATTAGATTGAGGCTTTGAAAAGGGAGGATGGAAGGTCAGTATCAGAGGAGCAAGAGCTAAAGTCTTTAGTTTGTAGTTACTTTAAAAAACTTTTTTCGGAGGATGATGTGTCAGGAGGGGATGTGGTGCCTAAAGGGTGTTTCCCGAACTAAATCTGCAGGCTAGGACTTGTTTACAAGCAAAGCTTAAAGAGCAAGATGTAAAGAAAGCGTTGTTTGAGATGGCTCCGTTCAAGGTCCCTAGCATACATGGTTTTCAAGCAGTCTATTGTCAAAAGATGTGGAAAATTGTTAGCAGCTCCATTTGTTAGTTTTGGCTGGCTATTCTTGATGGCCAACCGTTACCGTTGGACCTTAATAGAACTCTAATTGTGCTGATTGCTAAGTGTAGCTCCCCGGAAAGAGTGATGGATTTTCGCCCAATAAGCCTGTGTAATATCTCTTATAAGATAATAACCAAAGCCATTGTCCATACATTGAAGCCTTTATTGCCTCAATGGGTTGCGCTTAACCAAGTTAGTTTTGTGCATGGCCGTCATATTGTGGGCAACATTGTTGTTTTGCAGGAAATGTTGCACACTATGTAGAGTTTGAAACGCAAGAAAGGCATTATGGTGCTGAAATTGGACTTGGAGAAGGCTTATGATTGGTTGCAGTGGAGTTTTATCCAAAGTACTTTAGAGGAGCTTGGTTTATCAGATGGCTTGACTGGACTTATTATGGACTATGTCACTTCCCCGACTATGCAAGTACTTTGGAATGGTGAGTTAACGGATGCCTTTGCACTATTGAGGGGGGTTCGGCAAGGGGATCTGTTATCTCCCCATCTTTTTGTTTTTTGTATGAAGTGTCTTTCTCATGTTATTTCTCGAGCCATGGCTCAAGGGCGGTGGAGGCTAGTATACATCACACTTGTCTTTTGCAGATGACGTGGTGTCGTTTGTTGAAGCTTCTAGGGATTAGTTTGAAGTAATTAAGGGATGTTTGGACACTTTCTGCCATGAGTCAGGGCAGCGTATTAATTTGGCAAAGTCCAGGATTTTGGTGTCCAAGAATGTCCAAAAGGGGATGGCTCGGCAATTAAATGGTGGCTTTGGTATTCAATTGACTGAAGATCTAAGAAAGCACTTGGGGATGCCCACCATCATCCATTATACCGACCTTCTGTCACGAGTGCAATCTTGGTTAGCTGGTTGGAAGTCGCAATAATTATCTTTTGCTGGACGACTTACTTTAGTCAACTCAGTTACTTCAGCAATGCCGACCTATGCTATGGAATCTGTTCCTCTCCCGACAGTAGTTTGTGAGAAATTGGACAAGTTGAATAGATGATTTTTGTGGAGAGATAATGAACAGAAAAAGAGAGCGCACATGGTGAACTGGAAGGTAGTTTCGGCCGCAAAGTAGGATGGGGCGTTGCGGGTCCGGCAGGCTAGAGTAGCAAACATATGTATTCAGTTCCGGGCCAGGGCATCTGCAGTGTGGCGAGGTATGGTGCAGGCCAAAGATATTCCGGAATCGAAAAGTAGATGGAGGGTTGGTAATGGATGCACAATTCAGTTTTGGACGGATAAATGGCCTTTTGATAGACCTTTAGAGGAAGTGGCTTTAGTTCCCATTTCCCTTGATATTGCTATGAAGTTGGTGTGTGACTATTGGGTGGGTGGGGTCAATTGGAATTGGACAGAGCTCTCTAGTTGGTTCGCAGGTGATAGTATGCAGGCTTTGGTTGCAGTATCGATACAGGTTAGCCCTAATAATTCTGATGTATTATCTTGGAGTGGCTCGACAGATGGTCGTTTCTCTGTTAAAGGAGCTTACAGTGTGGCTCTTCCTCGTGGTCCTATATATGACTGGGATAGAAAGTTACTTGGTCTATGGAAGTTTGAGAGTCCCGAAAAAGGTGCGATGCTTTGTATGGCAATTGTCTCATGTGAAGCTATTGGTGAATGTGGAGCAGTTTCATGGAGGTTTTGGTGATAATCTGCTGTGTTCCATCTGCAGGGCTTATGAGGAAACTTTCCTTCATCTATTGAGAGATTGTTGTTGAAATTGGTGGTTGTGGAATGCTTTGCTGGCACCTGCTGCTAAAAGCCAGTTTTTTTGTTTTGTCCACTTCTAACTGGCAGTTGTCTAACCATTTGGGGCAGTTTGGAAGAACAGGTATTAAGGATTGGCCGGCAGCCTTTGCATTCTCCTGTTAGTGGATTTGGAAATGGCGAAATAAACAAGCTATTGGGGGTAAATCTGTTCCTTCTTATTCTAGTACCTTTATCTTGAAGTTGGTCAGTGAGTGTGCTAAGGAGGACTCAGTTGTAACCCCAGAGCCTGCGGTGCCTGGGGGTTTGATAGCATGGTCTCCTCCACTTGATGATTAGGTTACAGTTAACACTGATGGCACTGCCAAGGAAAATGGCAATTTGGCAACTGCAGGAGGAGTTGTGAGGGACGCTTGCGAGAAGTGGTTGATGGGCTTTGGTTTCCATATTGGCCATTGTTTAGTCTTCGTTGCGGAGCTTTGGGACATTTATAGTGGGTTGCAATTAGCTTGGCAATGTGGTTATAGGAAAGTCCAACTGGAATCTGACTCTCAAAGTGGCAATTTTGTGCTTGGAAAAGGGCGTGCCCCTATCTCATCCCCATTTTAACTTCGTCCAAAGCTGCAGTAGATTGCTTCAACGTGAGTGGTTTACGAAGGTGGTGCATATTTATCGTGAGGCCAACAGAGCGGCGGATTGGATGGCAACGTGGGCTTCGTCTTTACCATGGGGCTTTAACCTGGTCACTCAGCCTCCTTGGGGGTAGTTTCCTTGTTACAGCAAGATTGTATTAGAGTATAGGACCAAAAAAAAGATTGTATTAGAGTGGCTTGGCCACGAGGGTCCTCTTCTTGAGGATGTTGTGCTTTAATTGGCTATAAGCCCTCTTTTTGACAAAACAAAAATCTTGTCATTAGTCCACTTAAGCGCCTTTCACATGTCAACATGACATGTTTTTGTCTCCTCAAGTTGGTGGCTAGCTAAATTTGTTAAAAAAAAATTTAAAATTTACTCAATTATTATTTTTCAAAGATTACGTCAGATTTGTTAAAAAAAATGTAAAGTTGCAAATTTATGTGTATATTAATCCAAAATTATAATATAACTTTTATAGGCCTACCATTAATTCGAGATATATTCTTTTATATAGAGTTGTAGTTTCATTTTTGACCGTGGATTGTTGAGTAATAATTAATTGACAATACTAGATTAAATTATAGGCGTTGTAATCTATCGATATATCCAACCAGTGCCACCAGGTATAGAGTAGCTTGGGTGGTACAGAATTTATTTGTGAGTCTCGATGTCTGTAACTGTGTGAACCAATAGAAGGTAGGAGAATGAGTAACCAATGGACGTTCCTCCTCAATTCCAGGCTCTTCATTCGAATGCTTGTTGATGATGATGATCAGGCTACACCGTTTATACGCTAGTTGATTTTGGACAACCATGCGTTGAAAATTGATTCATGTTGACTCGACTAAATTTGTTTTCAAATGTGTGCTTCGATATTACAAGCTTATGGGACACCTAAAGATTAGCACCCCCTTGGTCAGTCTACCCCTACAAGATATGATCAGTTTTGCAGAAAGCCAGAAGACAGGTACAGTGGTTGCATGCATCTCAAAGCTAAGCTAGCGCAGATTAAAGTCATAATGTATATAAACCGAGTCAATTATATATTAATTTTTCTGTTTTTATGCCGAGTCTGGCAATTGGGAATTCCCAGGCATTGCAGGACCGTGTCTATACATAGACAATAAATTATCAGATTACTTGTCATTTTGCGTAGTTTTTGCACTATGTTTCCATTTACCCAGAATCGGGTTTTACCAAAAAAAAAAAAAAAAAAAAAGCAAAGCAGTCTGTCAAGTACCAGAAGAACATCAAGAACAATGCATTAACAAAAAATTAAGGAATTATAACATGCATACACTTGAATTGAGAAACAGGATTAGCTACGAACCAGCCCAATAACTAAAAATTAATATCTCAAGTTCCACACCAAAGATTCCCCCATCTACCAGACCAGACCAGACCAGACAAGACAGTCCCGGACTAAACAGGCATTATTCCCTTATTTTAAACCCTTGTACTGGGCCATTGATGCTCAACGAGCGCCCCTAATTCTTGATTGCTTCTGCAGGCTTCTCCTGGGATTCCTTGACTTCCTCCTTCTCCTTTGGCGCCTCAGCAGTTTCAACCTTTGCCTCTGCAGGAGTGGCTTCTACTTCTTTGGTCTTCTTTTCCTCAGAAGCTTTCTCCTTCTCCTCAGGCTGCCAATTCACGATGAATAAATTAAATGAATATCTATGCAATATATATAACTGAACATATGTAATATCATGAAGACCCTGCAACGTAATGAACATATTTTTATGACTACTTCTCGTCTGTCTCATGTCATGTCATCTACAAACCTTATGTTCCTCTTTGGTTGGCTCTTCAACCTTCACCTCCTCATTGCTCTGCTGCGCTTCGACAACCTCCTCCTTGGCGGGCTCAGGTGCAGGGGCTCCTGCAGCCTCCTCCTTCAAACCCTTTGGTGTACTAGCACAGGCACCCATGTTAAGTTGATGTTCAACCCGCACCCGCTCTCCGCTTTTGATTGGTGCGAGAAAGGTTGAAGAAGAGATCACCAAAAAAGACAAAGACGACAATGCTTAGGAGCTCAGAAACTTGGGATGTGACCAACAATTTTGCCTCCTCTCAGGTTTTTATAGACAGTAGTCCGTTTAGCTTTTGTGGTAGCGGGATTCTCTCTACGGCTTGGAATATTTTCAGGGGAATGCTTTGGTTGTCATCCTATTTGGAATTTCTTTATTTAGTGTTATGTTTGTACCTGATTAATTAGTAAACTATAATTAGTACTCAGAAGCCTGTCATCCGCAATCAGCCGTTAATGCAACCTAATTTGCTATAAAAACAACTAATAATTTTAAAACGTTCTGCTTTATCATTGCACTCAGCATTCTAGCTTTACAGTCCAATTAATTAAAGGCAGACCACCCATTAAGAGGCTTGAAATAAAAAGGAATTACAAAATGTTGAGGGGGAGATACACCACATGCTTACCATACCAAACTAGGCTAAATTATTAATCTAATGATTGAAATTGAGGCCTAAGACCTTGTTCAAATCTCACTCATCACATATCCAAAAAAGCATTAACTTAATCTATCATATGTATGGAAACTCTACCTGTGAATATGTAGAATCGAAAAAAAATGAAAGTCCCTTAATGTACGTAATGTTCATGTTACTTAATAAAACATTGTTAGAAAAAGTCTTACGATTGCAATTTTTATTCCTATACTAAGAACCACTCTTGCACAATGTTTTTTCCAATTTTTACCATAAGTTGCCATATGCTACTAGTTATGTGTAGATATATCATAGGTATACGCGTAGAAATGTAAAGTAGGTCACGTTGTGTTAAAGTCCTATTATTTTTTGTTATAACTTGTAACAGTTTATTTGTCTTTACAAGATTATAACTTTAGAACCTCTAAAATAAAAATTTAAATTTTAACTACTAATTAGTCTACTGAAGAACACAAAACTAATTTATTTAGGCATTGAATGATGCAAGTAGGGGTGTCAAACTAGTCTAGTTGGGTAGATTCGAGTCAATTATTTCAAATTCAAGTTATTTTTTGGTCAAATTGCTTTTGGATTTGTAAAATTCGAATTGTTTTCGATTTAGAGTTGACCCGCTTAATTTTTAGTTTTCACTAATTTTTTACTAGAAATTCTAGAGAGTGCAACCTTATTGGTTCATACGTAGGCATGCAGTAGTATGAGTCGTTGGATGACTCAATTCAAATGAAATGATTAAATACATATAACGTTATCAGTTCATATGTAGGTATGTAGAAATATGACCTATATAGTGGTGTCTTTTTTTTTTTTATTTAGTCCTACATTAAAATAGGTAAAAGTATAGTACGTTTATTTAGAAGTCTAATATTAAAATGAAATGATTAAATACATATAATCAATGAAAATTTACATAAATTAACTGTAATATATGTGTTTATACAATGGATAAAAACAAAGTAGTATGCATATGTAATATGTAAATGCTTATGTATATACAAACGAGATAATGTGTAAAAATATGAGAAAATATTGAATAATATATTTATTTTTCTTCTCAAAAATAATGAAAATTATGTTTTTCATACTTAAAATTTATTGTTTAAATACCAAAATCTTTTACTTTCTTTCAAAAAGAAGAAAAAAGTTGGTTGCAAGTCAAACAAGGGGCTGTTTGGTTTATGGTTAATAATTGGAATCAGAATGAGAATGAGAATGAGAATCAAGTGAAATAGGAAATAAAATAACGAATTTTAAAACATATTTGATTTATTATGTTTTCAGAATCAACATCAAATATAATATAAGAAAATTATTATTAAAATTAAAAAATAAATGGGAATATCAATCTACTAGTAGTAGTGGTAATAATATTAATAATATGAATTGCATGCTAATATTTAGAATAATAATAATAATAATAATCTATTATAATAATAACAATTATTATTATTATTAGCATGTATTTTGTATTAATATTTTCCAAAAAATATAATTTTTTGTATTATAATAATTATTATAATAAGTAATGTAATTGTTATCCTAATTTTTAAATGCTTAATGCCATTATAATGCATAATTTTATTCACTTATTATTATAATCATTATTATATTATTGTTATTATTATTACATATATTTTATTTATACTTTGCATATAAGATTTATTTTGGTATTTATCATAATATATTCAATTATATTTATAATTATTTACATGTTTTTCAAAGATATGTGTTTTTGTGTGTATGGGAATGTGTGATTCTTATATATCCGGGAATTTCCTTCTTCTTAGTAAAGAAATGTGAAGGAGATTACTCTGTATTAAACACTAAATATGAGAATCACTCATTCTCATTTTTATTTTTATTTTTATTTTTTGACCAAACCCATTTTCATTACTTAATTGAAAGTTTTTGAACCAAATGCCCCCAAGTTTAACATTTCAACTTACAGATCATTTCTACTTCGATTTATTTTAGGTAGGATCTATGACTTTCTTTTTAAAGCAAGCACGCGTTGGGTTGGCTGCTCTAATCGTATTTATTTTGACACCTAGAAGCAAGATAATTCCAAATAGTAGAATGTTTCATTGAAAAATTTTTTAAGATGCACGGAAGTCCAGATTAACTGCCTTCAAGAAACAACACTACGTTGTGTAAGCCGGGGAACCAAGTCATTCGAGACTGATGGGTTCATTAGGTAATGGCAGACTCAAGCTAATTGGTGATCAAAATGAAAGTTTAATAATGACCAAAAAAAAAAAAAAAAAGAAAGTTTAATGGACCAAAAAGTTTACGAAACAAAGATTAGCCCAATAGCAGAACATCGTGAAACACAGCAGAAAGTAAACTGCAATGGCATAGTAATCATTAAAAGTTCTTTCAAAAGGAGAACAAATCTGAATACAAATTGAATGAGTCTATCTTGCATTCTTTGTCGTCAATGACCCTAAACAGATCAACCCGTCAGTCGGTAACCCAATTTTAAAGCAAGATTTTAAAAATCAGACTGAATCCACTGGTTAGACCGGAAAAAAAAAAAATAGGAATCATACCAATTGAGCCTCAAAAACCATTTAGTCATATAAACCGGCCATTTCAACCGTAACTTGCACAGAAAAATGGTACAAATTCTGCCCTAGCTTAGCCTCATCCTGGAGAGTGAGGAAAGATCGCGGGTTCCACTGAGTCATATTTATGAGTGCCATTACGGCACCAAGAAAATTTGCACCTACAATTTTATTTAAATACAATTAAGTCTCATCTTTTTGTAATTATTTTAATATTTTTTATTAAAAAAATATATTTTATTATTTTTTTATTGTAAAAAATATCACAATAATTAAAAAAAAAATTCGGGCATACGTTCTCCTGTCGGCATT